>JAOTRH010066814.1:0-18182 GCA_034768845.1 Heliamphora exappendiculata | reverse complement strand
TGTTCATTTTAAACGATTAAACATATTTTAATTCCTGATTAAAATAAATTCGGTTTTAATCAATTAAAATATTTCTTATTTAATTATAATAAAATAAATAAAAACTTTCTTATTTAATTTTGTGAAAGAAATTAATTATCCGGGTTTTACTTATAAAATCTTAATTAATTTTAATACAAAATTAAATAAATAATAATCTATTTATTTTTCCGTTTTAAAAAAATTCTAGGATTATTTATTTTATAAAACTATTTTTCGTAATATACTTTCGATAATTAAAATCATGCATAAAAAAAAATAAAAAAAAATAAAATCTATCCACGCATTTAAATAAAACAAATAAATAAATAATTAAACAAAGACAAAATAAATATTAATTAAGTCGTTATGATCCAGTCCATCCGTTTAATCTTTTAATCCGACGGTCTCGAATCAAAGATTAAACGCCTAGGATTTTGGATCCCTAAACGAGCCGTCAAATATTCGAAACTTTTCCTCAGCCTCCGGACCACCGTCACAGCCCTGGACCACCTCTGGAACGCTGGAAAAATGCTAAAAAAGAAGCCCAAACAGCCCCTTAAGTTGCCAAAAATTCTGCTATGTAGGCAGCACTGCGCAGCCTTTTTCCAGCCGCTTTTTGACCACCTTGCCGCCACTTTTGAACCCCTAAAAAATTATGGTAGGTAGAGCATATCGAGGTCTTGATCTCTAAAAAAAATTGCGTCAAAATTTGAAGCCAAAGTGCCCCGAAAAAATCCTTGAAGTGCTGAAATTTCTATAGTGGTACCACTGTGCGCACTGAACTTTGAAGCAGTTTTTGATCCTTTTGCCGCTGCCGTCAAACCGCAACCGAACCACCATCGGATAGCCAACGGACAATCTTTTTTCAGCGAAAAAATCACGTCAAAAAAGATTCTCGAAAGCCCCGAAAACAAGCCTCAAAGACAGCCCCATGTTGTGACCGAACGGTCCTTTGCTGTCGCTGCCTTGTTCTTCTTCTTTTGTTTTCGTTCCTCATTTTGCGTGATTCAATTACAATATTGATCCAAAAAAAAGAATGAAATAATAGATTACATGGTCAAAAACCTATACCCCATGTAGGAGGCGTACAACTGATCTAATCTCGAAACAAAACCGTCGAGATAAATGTTTAAAATCGATATAAATCAAACATTCATTCATCCATTCATATTATCGGATCATAACGACATAGACTACAAAAAAAATGTTAGCACAATGGTTTTTCATGAAAAACGCAACCTTGGCTCTGACACCATTGTTGGAGCGAAAAAAATTTTGAACCGACGCCGTGACCGTAAAAAACGACGTATGCATTTTTCATTAAAATTCAGAACTATATATTAATCTTAATAGTATAATACATTTATGAAACTTGTCAAAAAGTTTCAAGAAGTCCCAAATACGTTGAAGACGACCTTGCAACTTTCTCACGTATGTCCCGAACGCACTACGACGATCACGATGTGTGGGCACCGATACCGATCGAAGAGTTCTTCCTCTATTAGTTTCTACTCACGCACTCCTCTCCAAGGTGAAAAAATTAATTGCCAAAAAGAGAGAGGGGGCGGCGGCTATGGTGAGGGGATTAGGGTTTTTGGATTTCATATATATAAAGTTTCCTTTTGATATATTTTTTCATATATCAAAGATTATGTTAAGTATATATATATGCTCTTTCCTAAAATTAAGTAAGAGATATAAATCTTCGATAAAACTAAATCCCCACCCCCTTATTAGGGCTGGCCACCTAGGGAGTAATCCCTAGGTGTGCCAAAAATCAAAATTTTCCTTCATTATTTAATTTAATCCCTGAATGTCCCCGGCGGTAAAACTGACATTCTAATTAAGTTAAATAATTACCAAAACCAATAAGAAAAATATACGTGCGTGTAGTGGGGTACGTGAGGAATCGTGAGAAAGTATAGGACTCGAGCTAACCGTACGAGAAAACTATCCATCCCTAACTCTGTCCCTAAGTTAGATCATTTCTCGTACGAGCCAGAACTTATTCTATTAAAGGTCCTAACTGAACTCCTGGCCCTAACTCAAATTATGTCTTGAGTTTCCAATTATCAAATGCACTGAATTCTCTCCACGTTTAAGATATGGATTCTCGATAAATAAATTAGGTTACTGACAACCCGATTTAACTATCCTCTTTTTCCTCGCGACCGCACCGCTTAACCTTTTGATATGCTGGATCCGAAGATCCACTGTACAGGTTTAGCATAGTCAAACCTATAAGTAAAACACATGAGGGGGAACTCCTCAACCTAAATCAGACGTGATTTTCTTCAGCTGATTATCAATCATCGGACAAATAATGCCAGTACCCAACTCATCGGACAAATAATGCCGGTACCCAACCATTGATGACTCAAAGTACTATACATCATCTAAACACAATTAATCAATCACTTCGGGATTAAGAGTTCGTGCAATACATGATAATACGGAATGTGGATCAATTCATATAGTCAGTATAGAACCGATCATCGAGCTCGAATATAACACGCACCGAGCTCGAACATCGAATTCTCAAAACCTGAATTCAATCCGTTCGACCTAGCCAAGACCAGCTACTATAATGATGTACTACAATCGTACCAATAGAATGCACGGGTCTATTGTGATTGTGAGTCTACCTGTATAATCTGTCAGAACCTTTAACCCGATCTTCCGTGTAGCATGCACCGAGTCAAATACTTGAAAGAATATACGGAATATGCATTCATACTTCACAAATATAAATATAAAACTATCTCAAAATGTGTCTCAATAATATGCCAGGAATCCAGAATAAAATACATAAAAAGCATGACTTTTCAGTATACATTTCCAACAGGGGCGGTGGGAACCCAGCAGTGGTACTATCACGGTGATGGAGTGGCGGGGTGGCATTCTCTGGTTTTTACTTTGATTATGTCTCTTCCTTTGCTTCTTCTCTTTAAAATTATTTTCCTTCTTTAATCTGTTTTCTTTCTTTTTTAAAAAAATTCTCAAATTTTATCCTTAACCAGACCTTTGTCCCAACTAGTTTAGTTCCTAAGAACGGAGTGAAATGGCGATATGGACAGGTGGCCAACAAGTGTCGCTTTTCTTGTGCACAATTAGGCAATTGTACGGTGAACCATTTTTAATACCTCATTAAATTTTTGATAAAAAATTTTTAATTCGAAAAAAATCTGAAAATTTAATTATAAATTTTTAAAATATTTTTATGAATTATCGTATAGTCAGAATTTTCACAAAAATTGTCTATCTATATAATATATTTTTGTTTCAAATTTTAATTACCAAAATTTTTAATGGACATAAAATCTTGAGGTTGGATTTCACAATAAATTATAACATTTTGTCAGGTATTTTAATTCTAATTTATCTACTAATCAATTATTTATTATTATTATTATTTTTGTACAATTAGCTGCCAGTACTGTTTTATTCTAAGAAGCTTAACGAGTTGAGAAGTTCGATTTGACACGTGTCTTATTTTTATTGGTTGCTAAGGTATGGATTTTTACAACCTGTGTCTGTGTACTAGCAGTAACACGTTGTGTAGAATCTAGACCATGTGCATTAGCACCATGTTCATGATTTACACCTTTCTCGATAATTCTCCCACTATGACGAAGTAATGTAATATTAGTGACTTGTGGTTCTGTTTCTGTTCTACTGGTATTTTCTCTCAGTTCCTTCAAAACAATATTGCTTTTGGGCATGTGATTCATAATATAATTATCTTCTAATAATAAGGAATTAGTGCTAACAATGATCTCCTTATCCTTAGGATTATAAAATAGACCACCCTTCATTCCCTTGGAATACCCTACAAAAAAATAAACATCTGTCCTCGATTCCAACTTACCTGCGTTCATTTTCAGTACATGTACTGAACACTTCCAAACCTGAATGTGTTTTATACTAAGCTTACGCCTAGTCCACAATTATATGGGAGTAAAAAGTACTTGTAACGACCCTGCTCGGACTCTAGTATTAGTGACGGATAGTCCTCGAGGGCATAGAGCACGGAAGAGGTTCAAAACCCTGACGCGAATCGAAAACCCTAAGTTTAACCCGAAAACCCTAAAAAGGTCCAAAACACAAACAGTAAAACCTTAACTGTGACACCTTGTTTCCCGGGCATGTCAGGACATATGTAACTATAAATAAGGAACATATTCTAGGCAAGCATTCATAATTATATATGATAATTAATACATCATTAATGGTTCATAATTTGTTCCAAATACTTAATGATTACAGTCATCCAGAAATTTTAACAAAAGTTACATCATGTCCGTGAAAAACTGAACAAAAGATCCAAAAAGTAGATATTCTACGTCTTCAAGCTGCGTCGTTAGGGTTAACCGGCTCCTGCCACTCTCTCTCTTCTTTGTAGTCTTCTTCCCCAGCAAACACGCCTTCCTAAAAAGGTCCTTCTTCTTTACCTGTGGCACGAATGCCATGAGTCGGATCCTAGAATAAAATACCCTAAACTGTCTAACAAACTCACAACAAAATATCCTACAATACATGTCATTTAATACCCAATACAATTTTAAAGCCAAATAGGCAGACAATTTAACGTTTTCAACAGGGTAAGCATATGTAAGAACAATTGTGCAAGTGCGTGATGCAGATGAATGTAATGCAGTTGCCCAACCCGATTATAAATCAACCAATCAAATTTTGAGTAACACCATTACGTTCCTATATGTTAAGCTCCCGTACACCAACATTCCTGATCACGACAGCGTATAGCAGACGTTCGGCTCAAGACGTGGCACGGCCCAGGACGTATATAACCCAAAGTTAATCAAAATGGCACCATTACGTTCCCGTACGTTAAGTTCCCATTCGTCAGCGTTTCCGATCACAGCGGCATATAGCGACTATTCGACTTAAGACATGATACGGCTCAGGACGTAACACGGCTCAGGACGTTCATGGCCCAAAGGTAAATCAAGCTAACATAATAATTTGAATGGCACCATTACGTTCCTGTACGTTAGGTTCCCGTTTGTCAGCGTTCCTGATCACTGCGGCATATAGCGACAGTTCGGCTCAAGACACAACACGGCTCAAGATGCACATGGCCCAAAGTCTGCATATCATTACAATAACCCGAATGCTACCACTACGTTCCCGTTCATCAGCGTTCTTGATCACAGCACCGTATAGCGGTTGTTTGGCTCAAGACGTGATACGGCTCAGGACGTAACACGGCTCAAGACGTATAAGGCCTATTGTCAACACCCCCATCAACGAGGACTCTCTAATCATGATATTATTCCAAATCCTCCATCCTTATTCTAAATCCTCTTACCAATAATTTGCGCACAAAACCCAACCCACAAGATGCCTAGAGTGTAATGCATTGATGCTTGTGGTACAACAACTCGTATCTTGAAGTAGAACTTAACAATAGCATGGTATGAAACAAAACATGACGTTACGTACAAACGAATATAGCACAAAGTACAAGTCTTTAAAGCAAAAGGTATAACTCACTAAAGCATAGAGTACAACCATGCGAAGCATAACCACAATTTAAGCAACATAGAATCGAACTATCAGCATGAGTTCATTTCATCAAAGACATCATTTTCATGCACTAATTACTCACAAGATTCATATAAGATTCACATACTCAAGTCTCATAAGTAACACATCATTCGAACACTTAGCCAATTTTAGGTACAAGTTTAATTGCTAGTTTTAAAGTTGTGACAGTGTTTTGAAGTATTTAGGTATTGATTTAATTTTTAAAATTTTAAGGCCAATTAGATAAAAATATATCCTACAAATTTCATGTTTACGACTAAGGTCAATTCCTAAGATAAAAAGGTCATTTATTTTGTTTTAGTAAAAACCCTTTAGCACTTTACAGAGAAAATCCTAGAAATTGGGCTTCTGTTGGCCACGGTTTTCGGGGAACCAAATCAAGGGTTCTAGGTCTGAATTTTGGTGACCTTATAGGACAAGATTTCCCCTACAAGTTTCATGTTTTGAGCTAGGGAAATTGGTTTGAAAAACAATTGAGAATTTGACCAATTTATAAAAAGGGTTCAGTCAGCCAAAAAGGGTCTGCAGAATGTGTTTTTAACAGAGAGTGCTCAAATCCTTTGGCGTATCATCCGAAGGTATTTTGAGCTGATTTTTGTTCAGTAAATAGTTTCATATGTCAGATACAAAGTTCATGTTTACCACTTTTAGATTTGGATTCTAAAAAGTTAAGTTTTGGTTCTCACAAAAATGTGTGACATAGAGGTCTGTCGGTCACAAAACAATAATAGAGACTTTAGGAAGTATTTTGAGTTATCAAAGCTTCATATTTTTTGCTCATTGTTGGTGGAAAAATGGATAAATGTCTCTTCTACAACTTTTATTTTTTGATCGAAGCTCGGTTCTCACTTTAACTAAGGGTTTTTAGGTCTGCAACTCATAGTGGTCAAGATCTGACACTTTTTGACAAAAATGAGATATCTGGAGTTCTACCCAACGAGATTACTTGAAACCAATTTTTTAGTAAGGTTAACTCAAAAATATAGATCTGGACACTAAATTCACTTTAAGAACACTTTTCTACATTTAGTTATGATGATTTAAATTTGGTGGCAGAAAGTGAGTAAGTCCAGAAAATAAGGCTACTTAGGGTTTTGATTGCTTAGCTTATGTTGTGTACATTTTTGGCATGTTTTTTTTTCATGCATGTTATAAACTCACATAAGCCAAAAGTCCATAACATGTTTAGGCCATAAAACTCAAAGATACACACATGCAAATACATACAAAGCTTACTCATACATAAACAGTCCCTAAATCACTCATACGATGCCTTTTTGACTCATTCTTTGTTTTATTTTGTTAGGGTTTGTTACAGAGATGGATTGAGGGATAATTTGGGGGAGAATATCAGAAGGTTTAAGAGAGTTTCTTACCTTGTTGGATGCTCAAATGGTTGTAGGAGAATAGGACTTAGTTTCAATGCTCATTCCTTGATCTTTTCCTCATTCCTCTTTCTTCCTTCTTTCTTCTTCTCTCTTAGAACACTTAGACAATTTGTGGTAGCTCTCCCTCACTTCTCTCAGCCGAATATGTATATGGGAGAAGAGTGTTTGGGTATTTTTTTCTAAGAAAATTTAAAATGAGGGATAATTATTACAGTAAATTAAAATTTGGATTTATTTAAACTCTCATTGGTTGCATAGGAGGTGGGATACATTTGAGGCATTGAGAGATCAGATTTTTGCAGCAAAGGGGTCAGCTGGGACAGGTTTGGGGCAGACCAAACTGAATTTGCATTTATTTAGGGTTTTAAAATGTATTTTGTTGCATTTTTGTGTACATAAAGGATTAAAATATTAATTTTATGTACCTAAACCTACTAAAACTTGCTATATTAATGTATTTATAATTAATTTAGTCTTTCCATGACTTATCATAATTTTGATAGCAATTAAATAAATAAGTGTAGACTTTTAAGTTAAATTAAGTTAGTTTGATTAGAATTGGTTTTTGGACTTATTTATTGTGTAAACACTTTAAATAATTATTTGTTTGCTTTTGTTGAGCTATATTATTATATTATTATGTATATTACTTGTATAAAAAGTATTGGATTAAAATAATGTTTAATTTATATATTTTTTTCTCATTTTTGAGCTTAAAAAGGTAAAAGTAGCTTTTTGGGCACTAGTTCCTAGGAGGTCGGCCATGCAAGGGTATTTTGGTCATTTTTATTGTTATTTTGTATTTTATTAATTAATTATATATAAATATCTGATTTTGAGTGTCTATGTGTCAAGTTTTAAATTTTTAAGACTTTTTGCTGTACTAGGGGAAAAATGGTCATTTTACCCTATTTATGAGAATTATTTTTATTTTTAATTTAATATTTTATGTTATTTACTTAATTTACATTGTTCCAAGACTTTTCTAAGTGTCAGGGCTTTACCTCTTAGTGTTTGGTCTCTTTTAGGATTTTCGGGTCAAATTTAAGATTTCTAGGCTAATTAGGGTTTTTCGTATTCTTGCACCGATCTAGGTTTTCATTATTTATCCGTCACTAATGTTAGGGTTTGAGCTAAGTTGTTACAATCTAGGTGGTTACTACTAGGGTTTGGACCGGGGTGTTACACCAGCTCAGTCTTACTGGTTTCAGAGAAGGTGATCATAAGGTAGTGAATAGGTAAGCGTTTAGCTGAGGACTTCAAATGGTATAAGCACGAGATGTAACTGGGGTTAGCATATCTTAGGGCGAACTCCCAGATAGTTCAAAGGCAAGGGGGTAATAGTTTAAAGCAATCATCGTTGACTATGGTTGAGAGGTCGATTGAAGTTTAGATGCATTGAAAAAAAGAGATCAGCAATTAAATTACAGAGAGAAGGCTCTCGAGATCAATCTGTGCAACATCAGATCCTAACAAAAGATACGTTTTAACAATGGGTAGTCAGACTAGATATTTATCTTGAAGTTACGTCGGCCTAATGTACTTCAATTCTAGCATCCAAGTCAACTCCCCATGTTGGGATTTCAAGAGTTCCCAAAATTGCTTCAGTCGGACATAGTATTGAAGTCAGGAAAATGAATGGTGGTGAAGGAATACCTACGAATGTTACTGGGTAGCATTGTTGAGAACCAGTGTTATTAGAAGGAAGGATAAGCAAAGAAATTTAATCTAGTACAAAAGTTGATACAAGGGTTTGAAAAAAGAAATTATTAAGGGTGAAGTTGTGGGATTTTAACGGTAGTTTCTGCAAAACTTAGGCAACTCCGAGTGCTTTATCATCTAGGAGTTAGTCGAATTGTCAGTGTTTTGATCGTCTATTAGCTATCCTGAGAGAGTTTTGAGATTCGGGGGTTATCTCAATTTTTAATTGTTTTCATGTTTTGGGATCTCGTGGAATTTAGTTTGAGATTATGAGATAGCTTATGAAGAATTTAATAATAAATATCTGCCTTTCATTCAAACACGTAATTGGTACAAGGTTCCCAAAAAGTTCACATAACATACACACAACCTTCAAACAAAAAGAAAAGCACAACGCCTAGCGTATTGAAGCATGAACAAACAAATGCGGACAGAAGTGACAGACAACTGCCTTGCGTTACCATGTTGCTTCGTAAATGCCGTAGTAACGCCACTGGACCTCCACATACCAAATGTTCCTTGGCCCTCTACAAGCTCTATCTGTGATGGCCATTGGTACCTCTTCGTAAGTCTTCAGATCATCGAAGTTGATATCTGAGCTGTGTGGATCAACGATTCCTCATTTATCTCTTGGCATTACTGTTCTTCTTCTTCACTTGTGGCACGATTGTCATGAGCCGGAGCCTATAAGAAAATTTCCTAAACCATCTAACAAACTCACAACAAAATATCCTACAACACATATCGTATAATACCCACTACAAATTTAAGGGCAAAGAGATACACAATTTATCGTTTTCAACCGGGCAAGCACATATAAAAACAGTGGTGCGAGTGCATGATGAAGATGAATGCAATGAAGTAGCCCAACCCGCAAATAATTGGAATAATATTATAAATTCCACCCCGGGAATTACATAGTAGACTTGATGGCTCTTGATCACCGAACCTATGATCGCCTCATTGCGAAAGGTAAACCCTCGTCATGGCTACATACCTTGGCCGCTTTATGCAATGGCAACAGCGTGGGCACCGACCTTTATCCAATTTTACCCATCCTTATTCCTGGTCGACAAATCCCACCTTAAGGATCAGGATACTCATTAGGTGTCAGCCCAAAGTCTAATTAAAGCTAGTGACGAACCCATAGTGCCTAATTTCCCTTTTTTTTTATAATAAAAACCTCCAATTTCAATTTCAAATATGGCAACCAGGGACGCCCTAGGTCAAACCACAGAAAGAACAATTTTCAAATAACCTAACTCCTAATAAAAGATACAAAGGGACTCCGATAACCCAAGATGAAATGTAGGAATACTCATTATGTGCAATATGCTTCTCGTGAGCAATTAATTATACCATGATATATAGACATGATAGGACATGTGGAACAACTTGCTAAAGCCTCACGTACAAGCATGCGAACCCTAACTATAATTTATGCGACATAGAATCGAACTATTGGCATGAGTTCACTTCATTAAAATTATCATTTTCATATGACAACTACTCACAAAATTCATATAGAGTTCACATACTCAAGTTCCATGAAGTAGCATGCCATTCAAGTACTTAGCAAATTTTAGGTAAACGTTCAATTACTAGTTTTTAACTTGCGACAGTGTTTTGAAGCACTTAGACATTGATTTAATTTCTAAAATTTGGACACCAATGAAATAAACATATTTTCTACAATTTTTATGTTTAGCACTAAGGTTAGATCCTAGGGAAAAAATTTCATTTGATTTAATTTAAGGAAAATCATTCAGCACTTTACAGAGAAAAGTACAGAATTTAGGCCTCTGTTGGCCATGGTTTTGGGGCATCAATTCAAGGGCTATGGTTATGAATTATGGTGAGGTTTTAGTTTAAGATGTCCCCTACAAGTTTCATGTTTTGACCCAAGCTTGGTTCTCACTCTAACTTAGGATTTTTAGGTTTGCAACTCACAGTGGTCAAAATCTTACGCTCTTTAGCAAAAATGACATATATGGAGTTCTACCCAACGAAATTACTTCAAACCAATTTTGTATGAAAGACAACTCAAAAATATAGGTTTAGACATAAAAATCACTTTAAGATCATTTTTCTTCAATTAGTGATGATGTTTTAAAGTTCGTAGGAAAAAGTAGATAAGCTCAAAAAATTAGGTTACTTAGGGTTTTAATAGCTTAGCTCATGCGGTGTCCATTTTTGATGTGTTTTCTTTACATGCATGTCATAAACTCATATAAACCAAAACTCCAAAACATGTTTAAGCTATAAAAATGAAAAATACACACATGCAAGCACATGCAAAGCACAATCATACATAAATAGTCCAATAACTACTCCTACAACGCCTTTTTGGGTTATTCCTTGTTTCTTATTTTTAGGATTCATTATAGAGATGGATTGAAGGCTATTTTATGGGAGGATATCAGAAGGTTTTAGGAGATTTTCTTACTTCTTTTGATGCTAAAAAGATTGAAGAAGAATAGGTCTTGGCTTTAGTGCTTCCTCCTTAATTCCTTATACCTTCTTCTTCCCTCTTCCTTCCATCTTCTCTCCTTTCTTGAGAACACTTAGAAACATTTTGGGTAACCCTCTCTCACCTCTCTCAATCGAATGTATGAAGGGGAGAAGTGTGTTTGGCATGTTTCTTTTATACAAAAATTTTAATGGAGGTTTAATTATGGTGTGTAAGTAAATTTAAAAAAATTTTAAATTATCATTGGTTGCATGGGAGGTGAAAGTTATTCAAGACTTACAAAAATCAGATTTGGCAGCAAAGGTTTCCAGCCATGGCAGTCTTGGGGCATATAAAATTGATTTTGTAGTTAATTAGGGTTTTAAATTGTATTTTGGTACTATTTTGTGAAAGAAAATGCATAAAATATTAGTTTTATGTATCTTTTTGGTATCTGAACCTACTAAAACCTATTATATTGGTGTGTTTATAATTAATTTAGTCTTTTCATGATTTATCATAATTTTGGTAGCAATTAATTAAATAGGTGTAGACTTTTAAGCTAAATTAAGCTAGTTTGACTAAAATTAGTTTTTTGACTTATTTATTATGTAGAGACTTTAAATAATTTTTTGACCTACATTATTATATTATTATATATATTACTTATATAAAAAGTATTAGATCAAAATAATACTTAATTAATACATCTTTTCTCATTTTTAAGCTTAAAAAGGTAAAAAAGTAGCTTTTGAGCACAAATCCCTAGGTGGCCGACCATGCAAGGGAATTTAGTCATTTTTGTTGTTATTTTATCTTTTATTAATTAATTGTATATAAATATCTAATTTTGGACATCCATGTGTTAAATTTTAGATTTTTAGCACTTTTTATTGTACTAAGGGTAAAATAGTCATTTTACCCTAATTATGAGAATTTTTAATTTTTAATTTTATATTTTATGTTATTTATTTAATTTAAGCAGTTCCGAGATTTTTCTGAGTATTAGGGCTTTGTCTCTAAGTATTTGGCCTTTTTAGGGTTTTCGGGTCAAATTAGGATTTCAGGTTTAGTTTGGGTTTCCATCCTTCTAGCGACCTAGCATCTTGTCAACTAACTATCGCTAATACTAGGGTTTAGGCAAGATTGCTCTACGGGTAGTTGTTTTCCAGGTTGTTACAACTAGGGTCCGGACCGAGGTCATACAGCTTCAGAAGCTGCCACGTATTCGGCCTCCTTGGTGGAATCAGCAATGCAGGACTACTTGATACTTCTCCAACTTATAGCTACACCTCCTAAGGTAAACACATATCCTGAGGTAGACTTACGAGAATCTTTGTCTGACTAGAAATCCGAATCTGTGTACCCTAAAGGTACTAGACTATCTGCTTAGTAAACCAACATATAATTCTTAATCTTTTTTAGATACTTGATTATATTTTTTACCGTAATTCAATACTCCTGCCCTAAGTTAGACTGATATTTGCTAACCATGTCAACGGTAAAATAGATGTCGGGTCTAGTGAAAAGTATAGCGTAGCATACATTAGGCTTTCTACTGCCGAAGCATAAGGAACAGCCTTCATCTTTTCTATTGTTAGAGTTGATATACTAAAAATTATATTTTTAGTATTTAATTTTATTTTTAATAAAATTAATTTTCTATTTTATGAAAATCTTTATGAGAAATGTATGTATATCATTTTTTTAATTCTATGCATAGATGTTCAATATTCTGTATAATATTCAATCTGGTGTGTAGAGTACGGTTTGCACACAAAAGATCAGATTATAGGTTCTTGCAGAATATAAGTTATTTGATCACAGTTTAGATAGAAATGGGCATATCATCAGTACGACTGTAGCACAGAGTTTTAGTATGCATGTCTTGATTACAGGAAACAGATAATAGCGTTGTCTATTGTTTCGACTCTCTATACTAGTACACTTTATGTGTATTAAATAAGACATTTGAGATAATTAATTTTATACTGACTATATAAATTAATTTACACCCCAAGATTATTATGAATAGTACTTATACTTTTAATCTTGAAATAATTATTAATTTGCGTATATTTAATATTCGTTGTTTCGATTAACTAGATGGTCGATCTTACATGGATCTATAATCTTAGTGAGTTGGATAGCGGCATTATTTATATTGTGAATATTAATTATTGACGGAATCTACATCCCGAATGATCGGAATTGACGATACTCCCTTATGGAAGCTTAAAAGTTTTGACCGGGTCAAACCCTGCAGGTAGATTTGATTATCCAGCGGTCAAAAAAATTAAGCGAAAAGGCTTAAGAAATTTAAAGATACCAATGAAATTAAATTGTTAGTAATTAAATTTAATTGGCGAGTATCGAGAATCTTAATGTGGGGAGAAATATTAAGCATTTAATAACAGGAACTCAATGAAAGAAGGTCTTGAGAATATAGGTCAAAGTGCAATTATCGTTCTTTAGTGGTGTGAACTGTAATTCATTATTTTATGAAAATTACCAAAATTACTGTAAAAATTTTATAATAACAGGTACCGCTATGAGGTTTGCTTAATTACGAAAATCGCTGATGGGTGTTTGTGTTCCATTAGAAGTCTTACTCATAATTACTCTACATGTCCCTACTGTAGCCCTATAAATATGCGGGTAGACTAAACCAGTTTTATAACTTGTCTTCAAGAATAAAGTTGTTTAGGTTCTGCCGATACGAGTTCTTAATAGATTGTAACCCACACTACATTTAATAATCGTGTAAGGGGATATAGTAGAAGGTTTGACAGGAATTTCAACTCATAATCAAAAACATAGTTGAAGATTTGACCAGTAAAAAGTTATTCTTCTAACTTAACTTTGGTTGCACGAGTTTTAGTTTTGATTATTTGACGTCAAAAGTTTTATCTGGAGCCCGTTTTGGCGTTTGCCTATCCAGTTAATTTTTTACTAAAAATCATTTGCAAAAAAAATAATTTTGGCAGTTTTGCCTCCAACAATTGGTATTAGAGCCGTTTTATTTTTTGTTTATGGTTATCGGGGCTAGGTACTTTTAGAACGGTGCTATCTTGGTTTTATAGGTATTATAATCCCAGTTTTATAATCGTCTTTTATTTCATGTTTGAATAAATAATTTTGAATGATGATTATTTTTTTTAATTATGGGAGTTGACCGTGATAGATCAAATGTGAGCCTTCGAGACATAGGATCGACGTAATAGCTAGTTATTTGTTTCTAAATATCTGTTTAGATTATTTAAGAATAAGTTAGATATATCCATGAACACGAAGAATTGAGGCGGCACCAGTGGTGGTTTTTCTCCAATTTTTGACTTATTTTCCAGCAGGTTTTTCTGCATATTTTAAGCTTAAAAGCATTATTAAAAACTATCCCAAAAACACACAAAAAAATTGCACAAAAAATAGCCTTGCCAGTGACACTACCGGCACCAGTTTTGGGCCATTTTTCATGAGTTCTTTTGATATTTTTGAGATCATCTTTGAACAGATTTTTTACCATAAAAAAGAAATAAAAAATCACTAGAAAAATAGTCCAAAAAGTAAGAAAAAATCAGACCAAAACAGTGCACAAAAAGCTAAACAGCCAGCGGCAAACAGGTGACGCTGGGTAGCGGCCTTTGGGGCTATTTTTTGGGCCTTTTTCGGGTTGTTTTTGAGGCATTCTTCGAAGCATGATGTGGCTAGATATTTGAGCTATATTTTTAGAAAAAATGAGAGCCAAAGCACCATCGAAAAAAGCCCAAACAGGTAGCGAAACAGGCGGCGACGCTGGTGGGGCGGCAGTAGCAGTTTGGAGCAGTTTTTTGAGCTATTTTTTGGGCAAATTTTTTAGAGCTATTGTTTGGTATAAAAAAACGTAAAAAACAGAGCACCAAGGTAGCGGCAAAAGCTGCCTGAAGGTGGCGGCAAGGTGGTGCCGGTCGCGGCAAGGTGGCGGCTGGTAGTTTTGGGTTCTCCTGAGGCTATTTTCATTGATGTATCTAATATATTTGATACTGATATGATACATACAGATTTATCAAAGAGTATCAAAAAAATCTGACGCAATCGGGATACATGAATCAGATATGAACATAGATTATTACAGCTTATCCTCTAGAGGTGACTGAAACGCTTTGGCGTTTTACTTTGATCATAAAATTGGGATATATGCATGTCATGTTTATATATATATGAATAGCGTGGATAATTTTATATCTGTTTTATTTATCATGTTAATTTTATTAATTTAAAATTTTGATTTTAATTAAAATATTTTATAATGAAAATAAAATTAAGCTTTTTTAAAATAATTAATTTTAATTAAATAGAAAAAATTTACATATTTTAATTTTTACAAAATATCACGTTTAAGATAATTGTTTTATAAAATCAGATATCAACAAAAAAAGTGAAAATTAATTCTAGATTTTGTAGGCAATATAAGTGGAAAAAGAAATATATTCACAAATAAATTCTACGGTCTCCATCACCAGTTTGTAGGCGATGTAATTAAATCTTACGTGTTAGCAGTAAGGCTTTTCTCTCCATCAAATAGATTAATTGCGATATCGCCAGTACAAACTTTATTTATGGATAATTCTATATAATTGTTAGTAAGAATCACTTCTCTATCTGAAGGGTTTATTGCGAAGCGATTGATTTTAAATTAGGTGATGGTTAACACTAAACTGTATATAATAGTGTCCTCTCCATCTATGTCCCTGCTATTATATACTGAACCGAAACTATATCAGCTATATAATTTTACTTGGTATGGTCAGTTGTCTAGATAGTAAAATTAATAGGAATTGGCATGTTTGGTCATAGGATGGATAGTAGATATCCTCTCATCGAGGCATGCTATTTACAGGGTAGCAGACTGCTGACGAATTAATTTAAACATTGTAGAGGGACCAAATTAAAATAAATTCAAAATTTTGCTCATCGTAATTAACGGTATTTTTTAATTATGTGATTCTCATTATTAAAATGCTTTCAACTCAATCGCTTCAATACTCAAAGAAAACAAACTTACGGGACTAAATTATGTTGACTGGAAACGAAACTTGGACATTGTCTTGACTATCGAGAATAACAAGTTTATATTAACTGAAATATGTCCACCGGTACCTGATGTGGGGGCGACTGAACAGAAAATCCAAGCCCATCAAAAGTGGTAAAAAGCTGATCAGATGGTTCGTTGTTATATTTTGGCTTCAATGTCAAATGTTTTGTAGCATCTACATAATAATGAACCTCAAAAAAATGTTTGCGGATCAAAATCGTGCTGTTAGGCAGGTGGCCATGAAATCTCTAATGAATACAAACATAGCTAAAAGCACCCTATTTAGGAATCATGTTATGAAGATGATCGGTCTTCTAAATAAACTTAAGATCCTAGAAGCTGAAATTAACAAAAAAACCTAGGTCGATATCATACTCCAATCACTACCTGAAAGTTTTAAGCAGTTTTACCTGAATTACACCATGAACAAGCTCAGCTTTTCATCAGCAGAATTTCTCAAGGAACTTCAAGCAGCCGAGGGTGTTCTTAGGAAGCCAGGTTCTGTGTATGTGGCTGAGAAAGGTTCTTCATCTAAGCCGAAAGGCAAGAAGAAGAAAAAGGTTCAGACACAGGGAAACACAGGTCCAAAAGCAGTTAAAGAATCAAAAGCTAGTGTGAAAAAGCTAAGAGGCAAGTGCTATCACTGTAACCAGTGTAGGCATTAAAAAAAACAGTGTTCGGCTTTTTTTAGTAAGCATAACAAAAAAGGTAATTTCTGTTCACTGGTGGTTGAAACATGTTTAACGGCGTTATCTACCAGTACCTAGTGTATAGATACGGGAAGCACTAATCATGTCTGTAATTTTTTGTAGTGGTTCCAAGAAACTAGGTAGCTCAGTGATGGAGAAATATACTTGCACATGGGCAATAATACAAGGGTGGCAATAGTTACAGTAGGAGATGTCACTCTTAATTTTAGTAGAGATAGGATATTTCTTTTGAAAGATTGTCTTTATGTACCTTCAATTAGAATATAAGCCGTTGTTTTCTAATGTAAGTCCCCAAAAAAATCGAGTAATCCTGAATAACTCATCATAGACCTTACCATCTCCATAAGAGTCATATTCCTTCTTTCTGCTACACCATTCTGCTATGGAGTGCTCGGTGCAGTCACTTGGGATATAATCCCTTCTGATGACAGGTAGTCTCTAAAATCTCCAAAGAGATACTCCCCACCACGGTTGGATCGTAGTGATTTGATACTTTTTTCCAAACACCTCTTTGACTCCACCTTGAATTTTTTTGAGTTCCTCAAAGCATTCAGACTTACGGTGCATCAGGTAAATGTATCCTTACCTTGAGTAGTTATCAATAAAACTGACGAAGTACTTAAAGCCACTTCTAACCCAGATTGTCATAGGACCACACACATCATAGTGAACCAGTTCCCACGATTCTTTAGCTCTATAGTCTTTGACCGAAAATGGCCACCTAGTCATCTTACCCTCTAAGCAGGATTCACAGACTTGAAGTGCCTCTACTTTCATGTTGGAGGAAAAACTGCCAAGATCATTGTTTTTCAAAACGATTAATCGGTAAAAATTAACTGGACAGGCAAACGCCGAAATGGGCTCCAGATAAAACTTTTGACAAAGAACGATCAAAATAAAACCTGGGCAACCAAAGTTAATTTAGAAGAATACCGCTTGTAGATCTAACTTCAACTACGACTTGATTCCGAATTGAAACTCCTATCAGATCTTCTACTGTATTTCCTTATGCGATCCTCGAACGTAGTGTGGGCTACGATCCTTCGAGAATTTGTACCGGCAGAACCCCGATATATTTTTAAGTCTTCAAAGACAAAAATAATATATCAATAATGATATGAAAATCAATCAAAACTGGTTCAGCCTACTCGCATATATATATAGGGCTACATGAGGGACCTGGGAAGTAATTATGAGTAAGACTTCCAGTGGAATACAGATACCTACGGGTGGTTTTTGCAATTATGAAAAGTCACAGCGGTTTTTGCAATTTT
>JAOTRH010066793.1:0-18183 GCA_034768845.1 Heliamphora exappendiculata | reverse complement strand
TTTTCCTGTAATTTCAGATTATTGTAATTGTTGAAAGTTAATAAAGATGTATTTTCTGAATCACCGAGCATGTATATATTTATGGTGCTGGATTATCTCCCAACATTTATCCGCAACTATAGGAATACTGTTATTCGAAGAACCAAAGAGGATCTCATAGCACGTCTTGGTAGTGCAATTCAAAGTGACACTTTTGACCGCCACTAAATGAATTTTTTTGTTGTAGTGGTTTCTCTTCTGATTCAGCATTTGGGATTTGATATTTGAAATTTGTAATCCAATCGTTCTTGAAGAGAGCAGTTCGGTCAGGCTAATAATATTAACAGCACAGGTAAGACAGCAGCATTGGTATCGCTTCAGCCCCCACTCCAGTCTCCGACAATTCACTCTCTGCTTTCAGGTATTCCTTCGGCCCATTTTCCCACCACTCTCCTTCATTTCAATGAATGGAATTCATTTCTAGATTTAAAGAAAAGTAGTTGCTAAAAATTATTGGCAACCAAGAATTATGAGTTGTAGAATCTGGGATTAACACAATTCGTTTTTGTAGCTCCCTGCACATACTCTAATCACAACATTGGTTTGTACTAAAAGAATGATAAAATATGGCTTATTCAATAGGTATAACCCATTATCCATTGCCAAGATAGTAAAAAGAACAGAAACACAGGTAGAACATTCAAAATACTATATAACTGCGAAGAAAAAAGAAAACAAAACAAGTTTATAATAACTTAATGGTACTACAAAAAGAGAAAAGATATGAGAAATACAACAATTGAAGTTGCTTCCCCGATTAAGTTAAGCATCGATACCATTTTGATCCATGGGCAACCAGATTTACTGCCACCATTTTTTCTCAGACAAAGATATAAACTGTGGAAAAGAACATAGATGAAGAATTGAAAAAAAAAAATGAACAAAGACACGAGAGAGAAATATGAAAGAGAACTTACCATGAAACTGAACAACATAAAACTAGTTTGCAAAAGTTTATCATAGGTTATGATCTGCTTCTGAGATCCATTGTTGCGTTTTATGTCTTCACGGTTCCTTACACTAAGGTGCTTCAATGTTCAGGTACATTCATTTCCCAATCGAGAACTTGAATTCTTTGTTTTCTTGAACTTTCATTTTGTTTTCTAGGGAACCAAACGAACTGTGTTCCCAGTGAGATTCATCCTCATTTTTTTTAATTCAATGCCCCAGGATAAGAAAAGCACCAGTCAATTGAGTTTTTAAATATTCTCATTTCTTTCGTTTTAGGGTATAGCAATTAAGTAAATAGAATAATTGTAGGCAGGAATGGAATCAAGATTGTAATAAGTTTATAATGAAAAACAGTAGCCATTCTATGATTCTCATTCCAATTTTGGCATCACTTAGACGATGTAAGTCTACTCCGTTTCTGTAACTTTTTTCCTATATTATTTTGAATTGGATTGTAAGTAAATTTTGATCTAATTGTCAGGTTGTGATGTTTTGTTTGTAGTACCAGTATAATCATTTGGAGTTTTCTGGAGTTGTTCCTCAAACATTAATTGGTAAGTTTTCCCTTTTTGTTTAATCCAATCTTTTGTGGTTTTAGGAAGCTTTTTTATTTTATTTTTATTGTTTCCTTTTCCTCTTTGACTTCTCTGAGTTTTCTGGAGTTCAGAGTGATGCACAAAGCTCCTCAGCATCAGCCCATATGTCCTTGCTGTAGTAGTTCAAAGCCCACCGATACTGGTGACCCGCAGCTTACTTAAGAAAAAAGGGTATACAACAAATAGGCAAAATCGATGCAACAAATAAACAAATCTTACACATAATAAAGCTGTGGACATTTCAACTCTAGAAATATAGCAAGTAAACATCAGTGAAAACCAATAGTAAGGCACCAAGACATGTCATTTCTCCAAATCCATGGGAAGTACCTGAATTGGTTGTTTTCTGTTTATGGACAGCAAGCGATACAACAACTTAATAAATTTAATTTCATTTATTCGTATGAGTTGTGTCTTGAATAATTTAGGTTCTTGATAAGACTATTGATCCCCTTGATGAAATTTCTCTGCAAACACGCAACATATCATCTTATGCGAATCATGAAATAGAACCGTCTGATCGTGGTACATTCTATTCGGGAATTGCTTTTTAATGTGACAATACAATTGACAATTGTTTACTACTTACAATTGATTAGAAGGTGTAGTAAATTATATGAAGATATAGAATACACTTGAAATTTTTTGGTTGTTCGTTGTTTTTCACAACTTCTGTAGGAAAAATAAGCATGGCCATTGCTTGGTGTTGTATTGCCCTTGGTAAATACAAATTTGGATTTGTGTTTACTTGATGGTGTAGGTCATAATTTCTTCTAGTTTAAATTTTTTATTACATCTTATAAAAATTGCAAATGATATTTATTCTAAATTACCGTCATTTGTATTGTAGGTAATAAGACAATTTAAAACAACCAAACGCCGGCCTCATTTTTTTAATTTGAAAGCAAGCGTGGAGGCTTTCATAACGACGGATATGATATTTTTACTTATACTTTAACTATGAGAAAACCTACCTTTTTTAGAGAGGTTGTGTTTAGTTTATCATGGAACACTTGTATTTATTTTTGATTTATGAATAGTTTGTGTAATATTTGTTATAAATTATTGTAGTTTATGAAAATACAAATTCTATCACTTTCAAAATTTGGAGTTATTAGATTATTTTATAAGAAAAATTTTAGTACATATTTGTGGTTATGTTAGTAGGTATTGTAGATGAACGATGAAAATTATTTCACATTTGCAATAATAGCATTAATTTTGTTTTAAATTTAAGTTATCAAGTAGGGTAAAATAAAAACAAATAGATTTTAGTAGCACTCAAAAGTGTTACTAAAAGTAAAATTTTAGAAGTACTAAATAATTTTTTGGTAGTGGTTAAAAATGCTACTAAATTTGAACATATAGCAGCGTTTTTAATTTATTAGGAAAAATAACAACTTTTCAAGATCGTCGCTATACATTATCTAAATCGTCGCTATACATTGTCTAAACCGTCGCTATACATTGTCTAAACCGTCGCTAAAATCACTGCTGGTATTAAGACGAAAAATAGCAGCAGTGCAAAACCGTCGCTATACATTGTCCAAAAACCATCGGTTAACTCTTTACCAGCATTATAAACCGTCGCTAAAGTCACCGCTGGTATTAAAAAGACTATACCAGCGTTTGCCAAAAGAGTCGCTGTATACCTACACCAACGGGTATTTCCCAGCGCTTCTGGTGACGGTTTATAAACCGTTGGTATAAACTGTAGGGACATTTAGCAGCGGTTTTTATAACTTTTTGGGGCGCTATTAACTGCTGCTAAAACTCAAATTTCCGTTCGATAAATGGGTTTGGAGCTGTAAGCCTCAACCCATTTGAGCCCTTTTGAACCCAACACTGGGCCGTTGCGCAATTCTATTTGAGTTTGGCAGGTAATCAACTTATTTCTGACGTAGGTATTTCTTTTAATTGAAGTTAATTATTAAAAAAATAGGAGTGAAAAAGCTCAAAAAATGAGCTTCTTAATCAGTTATTAGTGTATCTTAAGACTTAAATAGGCGCTGTTTAGGTTAAATGTGGCAAATTTTGCACTCACTTCGGTCCTCCTTTAATGATCCAAAATGCTTACTTTATTTCTCTTAGTATATAGATTACTTAAATAAAAAATTATATTTGTTAATCGAATATCGTTAACTACTTGAATAAAAAGAATATTTGTTTTAAACAAATGAATGGTGTTGCCTACTTACCGTTCACTTTTTTTGAGATAAATTTAATTTATTTATGTATTTATTAATATTCGATCAATTAAAATTTTAACATAAAAGATAGATCTATACATTGAGAGCTAGCTATAAAGTAAACAGTTTGAATAATCAAAATGATATCGAGATTATCCCATGAAAAACAAAATCATTGGGATCACTCAAAACAAAACTAAATTCTTAAAAATCTCAAAGACAAGTAATTAATCGGTAATTCGTAACATGATGTGTCATTGCTTATGTGATGCACTGATCTAATGGTATAGTGAAAAATACTTTGAACAGAATAATATTAGCCCACGTGTACTTGTAAGAGAAAATTAATCCACTTAATATGTATTGAATATTTTTATTTACTAAAAAAATCACGTATTATTACTTTCATAGTACTTCGAGAGCATCTACTAATTTGACCAAAGACACAAATAAGAATTTTTTTTTCTTGTGTCTTTCTTAGCTAAAAAAAAAGATATATTTTAAAAATTTGTAGTTTCCAATCAAAGGCTTTTAAATAGAGTAATCATTTGTCGCTCCAGAGTATCATGTTGTTACTTCACGTGGCATTCTCATTTAATATGCTGACGATAAATTTTACAGTAAAAATATAATTAAATAGTTAAAATATAAAATATGGCCCATATTATATAAATTGATATTATTTATTTTTCAAGAAAATCATATGTCTTTACTTACATGTTACTCCACGAGTATCTAATTATTTGTTTTTTAAATATGAGTATCCGTGAGATCTACACAAAACATTGAGTAATTATTCAGTACTCTTAGAGTACCATATGACAAGTCTACGTGGTACTCGCATTCAATATGATAGCAATAAATTTTACGGTGCAAACATGATGACTCATTTTTGTTGAGTGGTTAGAAGACAAATGATGATTCACATTATGTAAATTACAATTATTTACTTTTTAAAAATATCACGTGGCATCGCTTACATGATATTATGAGAGTACCAAATAATTTTTCAAAACAAAAAATGCATACCGATCAGAACAATTATTCAATGCTCTTGGAGTAATGCTTCATTCAAATCATTTGATGACACATCTTTACCTATTGAATAAAATAATAACAAAAATGAGATAGGTCCTATTAAACACACTAATAATTGTAAAGTTGAAACACCACCTAAATTTGCTCAAAGAGTATTGAATATTTGTTCAACAGACAGAAGAGAATAATATCATTTTTGGTTTTTATCACTGTGGAATGAAGCTAACAGACATTTGAGCCTAACTAATATTAACTTATTAAGTGAAAAGCTGACACAAAAAGAAAACCTGGAACGGCCTTTTTTGACCGTTTCACTTTTTGCTTCTATATTGGAGGTGTTAAGAAATTATGATTTTTTGTTTTATAATTAGGAATATATAATTATAATTTTAAATAAAAAAGTTATAAGTACTTATTGTGTAAAAAAAGTTCAGAATAATCAAAACGAACACAAAAAGACAAGTTTTTCACTTTTACTATGTTCGACAATTTGTCTACGTCCACGTGCAGCAGAATGTGGAGAACTCGACATTCAACAGAACTCGACATTCAGCACAATTTGTTTACGTTCACAATTTGTCTACATCCACATGCAGCAGAACTCGACTAGCAAAAATATGAAGTAGCGATTATAATTTGAAATTACGTTCATATTTATATAAGAGAAAAAAAACATAATCTAATCATACTTGTGCTAGTCGAGTTCAAAATTAATTAAATTCATGCAAATTTACAGTTTTTAGAACTTTTTAAAAAATTAAATTGATGTAGATAAAATTTAGTAACATGATAGATTAGAAATCTATATCAACTCAAATTAATTTTGAACCAAAATTTTCAATAATATTTATTAAAATTATAAATATATAGTTTAAACTTTTGAATTTGGTTAATTAATATAATATCAGAGCAGGTAATAGATTGATTAAGTGTCACTATTCGCCAGATAACTAAAAAAATATTTACATGCATTTGGACGACTTATCGAAAAGAGTTTGGGGGCGTATTGAAGATATAAATAATAAAATTATTTATCTCCCTAACAAATTAAGCTTTTAAGTGAGTTGATAATTAACAATTTAATATGTAATTTATGCAGTAAGAAATATCTCTACACCAGGCTCCGATTGACAATTAGCTTAAGAGTTAGTTATTTTGTTTTTTATTTTATTTTTTTTGTATTTTTAGCTAAAAAATTAAATTTAGTTCAAAGTAGATTGTTTGATAAATTAACTTTAAAGTAATTTTTTAAGTTAGTTGTTTGGGTAAAAAATTAATTTTTTTTACTTTTTGTTCAAATTAAGTAATTTTACGGTTTTATAAATTTACTATTAACAATTATATAAAAATGGTAATAGTAATAAATAAGTTATGAATGTAATTATTATTATATTTTAAAAATAATAAGCTTTTGAATAGAATATTCGAGCAATTAGTATTTTAATTTGATTTTTTATTTTTCATTTTTTGCTCTTTTCTCCAAATAAATTATGTTTTTTTTACATTTTTAATTAAAAATAAAAAATAAAAAAATTAAGATAGCCAAATGGGCCCTAAAAAGAGGCTTCTCTCTGTCCTTAAATGGACTTGACCGGTCTATTTGGATAAATTTTAGATTTAAAATTGGCTCATTTCGATAATTTGATCAGTTCCTTTATTATTTTCAGTATAAATTATTTATATCAAAAATTATATTAAATGAATATTGTTAAATAGTTAAACAAATCACATTTTGATAAATATATATATATATATATATATCTCTAAATTTCATGATTTATTTTTTTAACACAAATTTAATTTGTTTAAATGCTTAACAATATCTTATTAACTTAATTTTTTATATAAATACTTTAAACACCAAAAATATAATAAAATAATAATTGGAATTATTAAAGTTAACTCATTTTAAGCTTAAAATAAACTCACAGCTCAACTATTCCAGCCATCTAAGAACTGAAGAGGAGCCGAATCCTCTCGCTCCGCAGAAGTGAAACTCAAGCTCAGCTAGAATGAAGTTCATCAATACATCGGCGGGGGCGGTGATGGCGGCAGCGGTGGTGATTGCTTTGATCGCAATGCCGGCGGCGAAGGCCATCTCTTGCGGCGAAGTGGAATCGCAGCTCGCCCCTTGCTTGCCGTACCTGATCGGCGGTGGAAATCCGGCGAAGACGTGCTGCGACGGCGTGAAGAATCTGCGGGCAATGACGGGAACTACGGAAGACAAGCAAGCCGCCTGTAATTGCGCCAAGGACGCCGCGAGCCGCCACCGGGAGATAAAGGATGATCTGGCGTCGGAACTCGGGGCCAAGTGTGGGGTTGAGTTGGGCGTCCCCATCTCCAGAAACATGGATTGTGCCTCGTGAGTCCGCATTTTCTTTCTCAATTATGGTTTTCTTAGATAATTTTGCTTGTAAATTAAGTTTTTTTTTAAAAAGTGATTTTAAGTCCAAACAAAAAAAAATTGTTTAAAATTGTTATAATTTTTAAAAATAATTTTATATTTAATATTAATCTTGATTGATTTTGAAAAATACATTTTAAAAATATAATTCTTATAAAAAAATAAAATTGTACAATAAAAATTATAATATTTATAAAAAAATTATGTAAAAAATAAAAAAGCGTAAGAAATTGCAAAAAGAGTTTATAGATATTAAACTTTTTTTTAATAGGAGTTCCAATTTTTATGTCTATTTATGATTGAATTGGTGATTGAATTCAATCATAAAATAAACACAAAAATTAAGACTCTTTTCTCAACTTTAATATGATATAGGTAATATTTGAATCAGTCATTAATTATGGGTGTAAATAACATTTTCTTTTCTTCGGTGTGAGAATAGTTTTTCTGAGTTTATTTTCTAGTTTGGGAATAGTTTATTTACGAGTTGGCTTCTTTCAGTTCAATGGAAAATATTTATTTTTTCTGATATTTTTATATATTCTTATGTTTTTATTCCATTCTTCACGTTATGAGAAATTTTAAAAATAATTCTTTTTGAACAAAATTGAAGAAGTTTTAGTTGATAATAAAAAAGCTATTTTTTAGTTCAAAATAGCTAGTTTTAGTTTTTTTTTTTTTTTTTAAAACAAATTTTAGTTAAAGAATTTTTATTGTTTGATTTCTTGTAAGAAGAGAAACTCAAAAAATATATAAAAGTTTGGTCTAAAATTATAAAAAAATCAACAAAAGATCATTAAAAATAAAAATAATTATTTGTCAAATGTTTTAACAAATACTTTAACTTACTATTTGGGGCACAGGAGGCCTACTTCCGTTCTACTTTGGTTATTCAATCGTTCATTTTATTATTTTTGATGTATTTATTATTTATATGCATCAAAATAAATTAATTGAAACTTGTTCGCTGCATAAATAAATCAAGCTTTTCTTAAAAGAATAAATAGTATTGTACACTTATTGTTTATTTTCTATGACAACTGTAATTTTATTTAATTATTAATATTTAATTTTTTTAATTTTTTTACATGAAACACTTATAACATTTGTTATAAATCATAACTATTTTTTTCTATTTTAATTACAAGTTATAATATTTATTAAATATTCATAATTTTTAATATAATTTATAATTTATAAACTATTAATTTTAACAATATCCAACACGGTCATAATTTTCTCAGTGATGTTTTTTTCTTTTTTTTTTTTCTTGGCAGGATCAAGTAAAGGGGGGTACGGGGTGAAAAATAAATAGGGGTAGAACTGAGAATTGAAAAATAAATAGGGGTAGAATTGGGAGTTACTATCTCGTCATCCTGTATCTTCGTTTTGTAGCCATGCATGTTCCTGTGCTCGCATATGTATTATGAAATAAGCCGTTAAGTTGATGCCATCTCCTTCTCTTTCTTAAGTGCAAGAATTTTAAAACTAAACATAAATTTATATTAAAATGGGTAAATTACATTTATCTCTTTTGAGATTTAAATTTATTACAAAAACCTCATTTGAGACCTTTGAAATTGCACTACTTTTTCTTCTATTTTATTTTTGTATTTTATTTTAACCCTTCTGTTAATTGACTGAACGAAAACTAATTTATCATTAAATATTTTATGTTTTTTTTCAATTTATCTTTATTTTACTTTTTTTTTTCTTCTGAACAACAAACCAAACTCTAAAACTATGATTGCCGCTGATCAACAATAGCACAAAAGAGAGAGCAAAAAGCTTCAATGCATCAAAGAAAATTACTTTTCATCGAAAACCCAACCAAAACTGTCACCATTCGACGAACACATCTTGATGTGAAGAATCCGACACCAAACTTCATCTGTTGATGAAAATAACAATGACTGACAAATTTCAAACCAATTTTTTTTAGAAAGCTCATATTATCACCTAAATCTACCCAAGATTTTGTATAGACAATCACATAT
The DNA here is from genome assembly GCA_034768845.1 of Heliamphora exappendiculata. Taxonomy (NCBI): domain Eukaryota; kingdom Viridiplantae; phylum Streptophyta; class Magnoliopsida; order Ericales; family Sarraceniaceae; genus Heliamphora; species Heliamphora exappendiculata. The sequence continues at coordinate 8,969 of JAOTRH010066793.1, read as the reverse complement.
ATGTGGAAAAGACGAGGGAAAATATAAAAAAATCCAAGAAATTATTACAGCAAAAGAATAAAAAGATGATCGGGCATGGACAAAGCTCTTCTAAACCCTAATTTTTTGGAAGTTGAAATGGCAAGGCACATTAGAGTGATATACGCGCGCGTATGTAGTTTGGGAATGCATTTGACCCCGTTGAAAAACAACAGATTCTGGCATCGTTACTTAAATAATTGGAGATTACTCTGTTTCTTTTGTTACTCGCCTATTTTCGTGTTAAATTTTGAAAGAGATCGCAGTGATTTAGGGAGAGAATAGAAAATTATTAGTTTATTGGGTGTGTTTGTGGTGAATTAAAGGGAGAAAGAGAAGAGGCGATGCTGGGCTGAAATCGGAATAGGCGCGACTGCTTTCTTTTCTGATATGAACTTTAAATTTCTTCTTATACATACCTTACATAATTAAAAGCCAATGATCAAATTAAGCCAAAAGCCAATCTCTCTCTCTCTCTCTCTCTCTCTCTATATATATATATATATATATATGCATATATTGATCTTTGTCGTCGACTTTCTCGATGAAGACCACGGTCGAAGATTCGCCATTTCTTCCTTATCTCCCGTGGAAGATAGTTTCTTCTTGCTCTTGAACTTCGGTGAAGTTTCTCTATCTTCAAATCATTAAATTTACAAAGAAGGGTAAAAAAATTCAAGTGTAATTGGTTTTTTCAAAATTATATATAGTGTAGACAAGAAGATATATATATATACACACATATATATATATACTAAACTGATGTTCTTTTTTTGGTTGCTGATATTTTTAACAAGACAACTAATTTTGGAATGGAATTATGAAGAGAACATAAATGGTTACTGAGTTATATGATTAGGATACTTTATTTGCAAACCGAGCTACATTGGTGTGGCTGGAGGTGGGTTTTCTCATATTGGAGAAGAAGAGGGAGAAGAGATACTGAGATATCCATATAGATGGATAGGGTTTGATATTGGGCGGTGGGGAAACCAGAACTCCGGCGGCAGCTCGTCCTCCAGTTTGTCTTTTAGAGTTAGGGTTAGGGTTTGCTTCCAGAGGCAAGAAATCTAATCTCTTGAGGGGTAAAATTGTAAAAATATATTTTTCGTTAATGCCGTGTAATTAAAAAGACTGAGAGGGAAGGTCAGTGTAATTTCAAAGACATCAAAAGAAATTTTTGTATTTTCACTTAACCTCAGGAGAGATAAATGTAATTTACCCTATTAAAATCTAAAAAAATCTTCTTTTTTCTTATATACAAAAAACTAATTTTATAGAAATTCCAAACAATTGCTCTTGAAATTCACAATGCCAACAGTAACATGTTTGAATTATACCAGCCGGTTTTGAGCAAAATTGAAATCCTAATTATTTAATTTTGTACCGATCTAAATACCAAATTCTTATCGGTCCGTACTTAATGTATCAAGTAATATTAACCAGCACCGAGAAATATTCAATTCGTACTGGTTCATAGTTATTTTTTAAAAAAAATAATTTTTACTTTTTTTTCTAATTATTTTTTTATTTTGTTAATCTAATTCAAGTGTCAAACATAGCGCGCGCGCGCACACACACATATATATATATATATATATATATATAGTTTTAAAATTAAACAATGTTAAATTATTATTAAACATTTTAAGTTGTTAAATTTATATCGCTTTAAGTTCGCTGTCACATTATAAATAATGAGATTAAAAATTAATTTAGACTAATTAATTAAAATATTTTTGTTATACAAAATTATTTATTGAAAGAAAAATATTTTTTTAAAAAACATATATAATATTTTATTGCGATAAATTTAAAACGACATCTAATATTTTACCAGTATTGATACGTACTATATCAATAAAAAAAACTGATTAACTATTTGATAAAGTATTTAGAACTATACTTCAATCTTGGATTATACCATTAGAAACTCACTTTTTTCGAATTAATTATTTTTCTTTTATTACATTTTGATAAGAGTTGATGAGACTAATTCATGTTTGGATCCAATGAACTTACATTTACCTATTAAAAAAGATATTTTTGGACAGTGGGATTTCACTAACAATAAACAGTAAAACCTATTCGTTACTAAAATTTCATTTACAATGAGTTTTTGACCAACAGTGAAAATTGGCACTGATAGTGAAATTTATGTGCAATGAAATTTCATTGACAAATTTGTTTGTCCCTTTTATAAAAGTTTTGGCATCATCATACGTTCTGTTTAATAGATCTCGACAAGAAGATTTCAAGATAATTAATTTTATGTAAAACAAAATTAAAAAAAATAATATTAAAAGTTTGTTACTATAAAATTTATATTTTTTTGATAACTGGGTGTCCGAACCAGCTTGTGCGTACCTCGACTAATTTCAGGCCCTGAAGTTAATAGTCGGGCAAACCTCCGGTGGCCCTAAGGAGATTTGAGCCATTGACTATTAGAGAACAAATTCAAGACCTGACCAGTTGTGTTACCCTTCAAAGTTTACCATAAATTTTATTTAATCCTTGGCTCAGGGCATGTGTGCATTATTCCTGAGATCATTTGTGTAAAATGATCTTTCCTAATTTAGTTGAAAGACTAGAGAAGGTAATAGATTAAGCTTTATTCTTAATGAATTAAATTTTTATAAGAGAAATTTATGACTGAATTACTTTTTTTAAAATAAGTGTGAGACAAACTATTTTTCGATAATGAAAATTTACCCTACATCCATAAAAGGAACACCGGGTGACTAACTAAAAGAAAACTTTTGAAATTTTTTGGAGTATCTCAATGAAAGGAATTTATAGTAGTCTTTGTATGGACTTTGACGAGAAAGTGGCGATCCCATATGCTTGATTTTCTACCAAGATCGAGTTTGAAGGATTGCCATTTTTTCACCAAAATCTATGCAGAGATTACTATAAATATCAAACTTAGATTACGGGAGGTATACATATAATACTTATCAATTAATACTCTGTTAAAATCTATTTAGAGCTTTCTTCTCTAACTTATAGTATTCTAATTTAAGCATTGGAAGAATTTTTTGGCCAAAGTCCGCCAGGTAGTCTCACCCTGTTTCTTTGTGCAGAGTCATCAAGTCAACAAATTCGATGACTTGGGCGTAGTTCTTTCCATCTTATCTTACACTCGCAAATTTATCCCTGCACAATAACATTTTGTTAATTGCATGAAAAATAATATATAACATTTTTTTAATTGCACCTATTCCTCTTCCTATTTTAGAAACTTGAAAAATGTTATGAAATGAATGAAATAAATGAACTGTAATGAATGACCATATTAATGGTCTTCATAAATGCAGTCACATTTCATATATATATATATATAGGAATTAGATTTTCATTGAGAAGAGATCGAAATTAAGTGTTGTATAAGGATTCATTTTTGCAAATAAATATATATATGATTCTGAAGATCTATGATATAGCTGTTCTCGAATAACTAATTATTTTTACATATTTGAGTTCAGCATTTATTTACTAGTTTAAAGTTTTGTCAGTTTATTATTTTCACAACACGTTATCAGCACGAAACTCTAGCCAATTAGAATGAAAAGATATCTGTCTTTGCAGCACCGAGTAAGGTAAAAACTTTTGCATTCAATATTTATATATTAGTCATAATATACACTTACTACATATGTATTAAGTGAGCAATATTTAACAATTAAGTTTATTTTTAAAGTGGTTAAAATAAAATATTTTGTCTATAACATAGAATATGCATAAAAAAACACAAAAAAGAGAAATATTACTCAAAATATACAAAATTGATTATATATATATATATATATATATAATAACTCATACAATATTTTCTTTTTATTCTGAAGTACACAACAAATTTTATTTCATTTGTCTTTATCGTTTTTGTTTTAGATAATGTCGAATCTCTCAAAATTGGAATTTGTGATTCTCGATATTTTGAAAAAAAATTATTTGTCCTGGATCATTGATGTTGAGATCTATCTTGATGCCATGAACCTTAAAGAAACAATAAAAGATAGAAATGGCGCATCCTTGTAGGATCATGCAAAGGCAATGATTTTTATACGCCATCATCTCCAAGAGAAATTAAAAATTGAATATCTTACGGTAAAAGATCCACTTACTTTGTGGAATAATTTAAAAGAGAGATACGAGCACCAGAAGACCGTAATCCTCCCGAAAGCTCGTTATGAATGGTTGCACTTGAGATTATAAGATTTTAAATCAGTTAGTAAGTACAATTCTGCTTTATTTAAAATTGTTTCACAACTAAAATTACGTGGATAAATTTTTTTTAAAGAAGATATGCTTGAAAAAACTTACTCCACATTTCACACCTCTAATTTGCTCATGCAGCAGCAATATAGAGAGCTTCATTTTAAAAAGTACTCTGAACCGATTTCTTGTCTTCTCGTGGCCAAACAAAATAATGAGCTTTTGATAAAAAATCACCAATCATGTCCAACTGGATTTGTACCATTCCCTGAAGCGAATGGTATATCATTTAATATACTATTCCCTGAAGTGAATAAAATCTCATACTGTAACCGTGGACGAGATCGTGGATATGGACGTGGTAGAAGTAATAACCACAACCGTGAAAGTTATATTCAAAAATCAGCAAACAAGCCATTCCACCAGAAGTAGAACAATCCTGAAGGATCAAAAGAAAAGGGGAAGAACTTACTTAATAAGCCCCATAAGAATTATAAAAATGTTTGCTATAGATGTGGTATAAAAGGACATTGATCACATACCTGTCGTACGCCCAAGCATTTGGTGGATCTTTACCAAGTATCAATTAAAGACAAAGGAAAAGAAATAGAAACACATTTTGCGAACCATGACAATCCTATTAGCATAACCCATCTTGATGTTTCTGATTTCTTTAAAGATCCAAGTGAAGAAATTGATCATTTAATTGGTGATAAAAATGTCGACACCGATTAATGTTGTCGCTATTTTATATTTATATTTGTAATAAATATTTACAATTTAATTGTGATATACATTATCTTATTTTGTGTAATTTTTCTTATATGAAGAATCATGGATCTTGATACATTATCCAATTTAAACAATACAATTGATTGAGATATTTGCCTAGCAGACAGTGCAGCAGCGCACACTATTCTTCGTGATAAAAAATATTTTATAAAACTAATATTGACAAAGGATAATGTCAATACAATATCAGGATCTGCAAAATTAATTGAAGGTCTGGAAGAGCTAATATTATATTACCAAAAAGTACAAAATTTTGTATTGATGACGCATTATATTCTACCAGATCCAGGAGAAATCTGTTAAGTTTTAAATATTTACGTTGTAATGGTTATCATATTAAAACCATAGATAAAGATAAAAAAGAATATTTTTGTATTACTACTACTATTTCTGGCCAGAAGTTATTATTAAAAAAGCTTTCTGCCATTTCTTCTAGATTATATTATACCACATTAAGATCAATTGAATCACATGTTGTGATGCACAAGAAGTGCACTGTTCTAAAATTATTTATGCTATTGCATGATCGCCTTGGGCATCCTGGATCAATAATGATGCGTCGATTATTAAAAATTCACATAGACATCCATTAAAGAACCAGAAATTTTTTTTACCAAGTGACTATTCATGTGCTGCATGTTCATAAGAAAAATTTATTATTAGACCATCACCCTCAAAAGTAATTGTTGAATCCCCAACATTTTTACACAGAATTCAAGGAGACATTTGTGGTCCTATACATCCTTCATGTGGTCCATTTCGTTATTTTATGGTTCTAATAGATGCATCAACTAGATGATCACATAGTTGTTTACTCCCTACTCGAAATATTGCATTTGCTAGATTGCTTGCTCAAATAATTTGATTACGAGCACAATTCCCAGATTATCCAATTAAGACAATTCGTTTAGATAATGCTGGTGAGTTTACATTGCAATCATTTAATAACTATTGCATGTCTGTTGGAATTGATGTTGAGTATTCTGTTGCACACACTCATACTCAGAATGGTTTAGCCGAATCTTTCAATAAAAAATTTCAGTTAATTGTTCGACCTTTACTTATGAGGACAAAATTATCTGTTTTTACTTGGGGACATGCCATACTACATGCGACATCTCTAATTCGCATTAGACCAACTGCATATCATAAGTACTCGCCATTACAGCTTGTACTTAGTCATGAACCAAATATTAGTCATGAACCAAATATTAGTCATATAAGAATTTTTAGTTGTGCTGTTTATATTCCTATTTCACCCCCTCAGCGCACTAAAATGGGTCCCCAACGTTGACTTGGGATTTATGTGAGTTTTGATTCTCCCTCTATTATTAGGTATTTGAAACCACTTACTGGTGACGTTTTTAAGGCACATTTTAATGATTGTCATTTTGATAAGTCAGTTTTTCGATCATTAGAAAAAGAAAAATCGCAGTTTAAAACTCAACTTGAAATCACTTGGAATGCTCCAATGGTATCGCATCTTGATCCACGTACTAATCAATGTGAACTAAAAGTTTAAAAAATTATTCATTTGCAAAGTATTGAAAGCCAGATGCATTTACTGACACAAAGAGAATAATAAAGTCTCACGTACCAGCTGTTAATGCTCCAGCAAGAATTGATATTCCTAGATCGAGTGATATAGCAGCAAATGAGTCTAAAGAACGCCAGAAGCGTGAAAGACCTGTCGCAGCCAAAGATAAAAATTTTCGAAAGAGGATAATTCAAGGCAGAGAAGTTGGTACTCCTGAAAAAGTTGTACTCACTAGTGCCCCTTAAGAGGCAAAATTCCCCAAACAAACAACCTTAGAAGTGGAACCTCTTGAAGAGAGAATTCGAAATGATTTTTCTCCTAAAGAGGAAGAGGTACCTAAAAATAATAAAATCTCAACACATTACATGAGTATAGGAGAAATTTGGTATATAAATAAAATGGTTGTTGACAACGTATTCTGATTTAAAGTTTCTCTTAACATTACCAAAAGTATTGATGAAAATGAACCACAAACTGTCGAAGAATGTCGACGTAGAAATGATTGACCATTATGGAAGGAAGTAATTCAGGCAGAACTAAATGCTCTAAGAAAACGTGAAGTATTTGGACCTGTAGTCCAAACCCCTGAAGGGATACAACTAGTTGAATATAAATGGATATTTATACAAAAATGAAATGAGAAGCATGAGATTGTAAGATACAAAGCACGATTGGTTGCACAAGGTTTCTCACAAAGACCCGGTATTGATTACGAGAAAACGTATTCACCTGTTATGGATACAATTACATTTAGATTTTTAATTGGCTTTGTGGTTACAGAAAGTTTGGATATGCATCTAATTGATGTAATTACAGCATACTTATATGGATCTCTTGATACTAATATTTATATGAAAATTTTTGAAGGATATCAAATGCCTGAAGCATGCAATTTAAAACCTAAAAGTATATATTCGATCAAATTACAACGATCGTTATATGGATTGAAACAACCTGGACGCATGTGGCACAATCGACTCATTGAATATCTAGTTAAAGAAGGATATGCGAATAATCCAATATGTCCATGTGTTTTTATTAAAAGGACAAGATCTAGATTTGCTATTGTCGTAGTATATGTAGATGATTTGAATCTTGTTGGGACTTCAAAAGAGTTGACAAAAATTGCTATTTGTTTAAAGAATGAGTTTGAAATGAAAGATTTTGGCAAAATAAAGTTTTGTCTTGGTCTACAAATTGAGCATTTGCGAAATAAAATTCTTAAACACCAGTCTACATATACAAGAAAAGTTTTAAAACACTTTTCTATGGATAAAGCTTATTCTTTGAGCACTCCTATGGTTGTTCGATCACTTGATACAAAGAAAGACCAATTTCATCCTCAAGAAACACTTCTTGGTCCTAAAGTACCATATCTAAGTGCGATTGGGACCCTTATGTATCTTGCAAATTGTACAAGACTAGGCATATCATTCTCTGTCAATTTGTTAGCAAGATATAGCTCTGCGCCAACTTGAAAACATTGGAATAGAGTTAAACACATATTACGATATCTTCAAGGAACAACAGACCTGGGTTTGTTATATTCAAATGGATCAAAACCGCAGTTAATTGGATATGCAGATGCTGGTTATTTTTTTGATCCACATAAATCTCGATCGCAAATAGGGTATGTATTTACTTATGGTGACACAGCAATATCATGGCGATCTGTAAAACAAATATTAACTGCAACTTCTTCAAATCACTCTGAGATATTGGCAATTCACGAAGCAAGTCGAGAGTGTATTTGGTTACGGTCAATGATTCAACATATTCGGGAAAAATGTGGATTTTTCTCTATTAAAGATACTCCAACAATATTGTATGATGATAATGCGGAACGCATTACACAGATCAAAGAAGGCTACATCAAGGGTGATCGAACTAAGCATATTTCTCCAAAATTCTTTTATACGCATGAGCTCTATAAGAGTGGCAACATTGATGTTCAGCAAATACGCTCAAATGATAATCCAGTAGATTTATTTACAAAATCATTATCAGCTGCAACATTTAGAAAGCTAGTAGAGAGAATTAGAATGCGTCAACTCAGGGATTTATCATGCGAAGTCGAGGGGGAGACACTTACCTAAAGAACATTAGTAGATTGTACTCTTTTTCCTTCGTCTAAGGTTTTTTTTCTACAGAGTTTTCCTTAGCAAGGTTTTAATGAGGCAATCTGACGACATTTATCACCATGATGAAAACACAAGAATATTGTACTCTTTTTTCTTCACCAAAGGTTTTGTCCTATTGGATTTTCCTTGGTAAGGTTTTAATGAGGCATATTCTTAGTGTATGGTCATTCAAGGGAGAATGTTATGAAATGAATGAAATGAATGAACTGTAATAAATGACCATATTAATGGTCTTCATAAATGCAATCTCATTTCGTGTGTCT
>JAOTRH010066772.1:0-18183 GCA_034768845.1 Heliamphora exappendiculata | reverse complement strand
CGTTTTGCTAATGTTTTGATTATTGTAAGTTTCAGTCATCTTGCTACGTACTTGGTTTTGATCCCGTTGTCATTTTTGTTTGCCTTATTTTTGTAATTTTCTTGATTCTGTTATTATTTTATGTTTACTGATTGGTTTGTTTTATTTTGTTTTAGGGGTAGCTTTGCATTCGAGGTTTCAATGGATCCTCTGACGTGCTGAAGTGGTATACAACGCTCCCACCCCGTAGCCGAGAGATCATTGACCGAGCCAGCTTCGGCAGCTTCATTTCCATGCTGGAGGGGACCAGCAACGACAGGGTCTCCCTTACAACTCTAACGAAGAGGTGGTGCGACACCACCAACACCTTCCACCTTCCCACATTCAAGGTGACCCTCACTCCTTCAGACTTCTGTCTTATCACCGGGATTCAGGTAGGCAGCGACCCAATCCCGTTTGATCTCGATATCTGTTAGAGCCCTAAGGCAATTGTACACCTCTTTGGTCATGTGCCCTCTTTCGTCGATAGGGGGAGCATACGATATACATGGTTGAGGGCAACCTTTTGCCACTTTACCTACTCCGAGATTCACCACTTCGAGTGGGTGGCACGTGCATTCCTTCTCCATATGTTCAAGATATCCTTATTTTTGAACTTAGAGAACATGGTGCAGCTCTACTACCTCGCTGCCATGGTGGTGGTGGACCAGATTAGCTCCTATGACTGTGGCAAAGATGCACTGGCCACATTGTACGGGTACATGAGCGCAGCTACCTGAATTTTTGACTTGAGTGTCGACTGATACTGGCGCATCTAGGAGGTATGTCTTCTTTTCCTTCTTTCAATACTTTTCCTTCCCATATCTGCACATCAGTTTCAACTGTATTGATGCCTCTCTTGACTTTTTGCAACTTTTAACTTATAAGTTCCTTAGCATGCGCTAGCTGGTGAACTCATGTGACGACCTGCTTATGATCCCCCGAGAGCTTCGATGGGCCAAACGCCATCGAGGTACGAAGTTTGGTGAGAAGGACATAAACGATGACTGGCTTTTTCTCGACAGCCTCACTCATGACTGGGTAAGCTTCTTATGCTTCAATTCATTCTTACTTCTCACTTTCTGCATATGCACTGCTTGCTGACATGTTTTCTTTGATCTTTAGGTCCACTGGGACATTTGGCTGGGCATGGAGGAGCAAGCTAGTGCCGATTTGATGTAGAGCCGTGAGGTCACCCAAACTCGTGTCGTGCTTGAGGGGCCATTCTGCAAAGGGTGGTACCTTGGCGAGTGCGTCGTTCGGTATTCTTTGGGGTATGATCATTTTTGTATCCCGAGGACACCTCTAATGGGGATGCGTCAGACCGACACACTCCACACAGCTGAGATCATCCGAGTCATGGTGGGCCTTGACGATGCTATGTTGATCGAGGGCGAGGATCGTGACTACGGTCTTTGCCCAGAGAGGCTTATACCTACTATAGGAGCTTGTGCTACTATGCGGAGTCCTCCTCTTACTGCGCTGGACCCTGTACATCCCGAACTCTCCTAGACAGTGGACACCATTGTGGATGGGGTTCTTCATCAGAATCGGGTTCCTAAGCCAGCGACCCTAGAGATTCTCCTACCCCCGGCGTCGAGCAAGTACAACATCCTTTCTTCTATTCTTGATATTGTTGTTTGCATCTGATTGTGATGAGCTGACTGTTCTGTTTCCCATATCTGATTGATCCTAACACCTTATTATACTGACTTTTTTTCTCTTAACAGATGCCCCGGGAGTGGTGCTACCAGTTCCTCCGCTTGATCACCGGGTTGAGGGTGTTGATCCGCCATTGAGATGCTGCCTTCCAGGCTCATGGCTTGGAGCCTCTTATTCCTCGAGGTGGCCCTGTTGCGGTACTCAGTTCTTTCTATCTCTCATTTACATTCTTGCACTTTTTCTTTCTGCTCATACTTGTCTACCTTAGCTGACATGGCCCTTTTTTTCTTTTAACTCGAGCATGGTGGAGAGCCGAGGACTCGCGGTGGTCGTATAGCACCTACTACCCCAGCTGCATCTTCTAGACGGGCTTCTGCTTCTTCATCCTGGGCTCGGACTCCTAGTGTTACACAGACTATTAACAACCCAGAGGGGGCAGAGGAGACTAGGTCGACATCTGGAGAGTCATTCCAGGGAGGCTACGTGGTCCGGGGGAAGAGGACCCAACGAGAGTGATGATGCCACCGCTGCCTAGCTGCTATTCTTTTTCCCTTTTACTAAACATGGAGACCTGCATGCCTATTCTTTTTTTTGGGCCTACATGCCTGGTTGATAAATTTTGTTCCTTTGCCGTGTCTCATTAGACATTGGTTTTTTATACTAGTTGTTCCACTGATACACTACTTCGACACACACACTGATACATTCTAACATACTGCTCTTTGTCACACTGCACAGATACATTGATGGGGCCTATGTGCCTTTGATTCTTTTCTTAACCTGCGTACCGTGTCATACATATACGCTCATTACTTTGCTTTTGTTGGGTTGGGCCTTCGTGCCCTGTGATTTACACTTTTATTATCATGGATGCCTTTTTCGTTATATATTTATGAAAATGGTTTTCGACCACTTACTCTTATTATGCATGATGATGTGATCATGGATTGTGATCTTGCTATACAAACTACTTTTCTTGTAATGGGTTGCCGACGAGTGCACAAGTATAGTTTGGGGCATATTGGCAAAATGGGGACATGCTACTAAAATTTCTGCATAAAAAAAGATGGCAGCCGTGAGAACTAACATGACGACCGCTTGGTTTAGATATGACGGCTTGTACTTTTATGAAGAAAAGTTTACGGCCTATAGTTTTGGTATCGTGGCCGTGAGTTTTGGGAATAAAATGCAACGGCCGTTATATTGCAAATCTAAGACCGTAGTAAAAAATTGACGGCCGTAGCACAGTGTTTTAGCGCGAAACTTGGGGCAGATTCTGTGGGTTCCCTCCATTTCTGGATCTATAAAAAAAGGGGCAACTGTTCTATATCCTACTGCTCTGGATATCTTTGTTCCTCATGACCCACTCTTACAACAATTCTCTATCGGCTTGGATGAGTGATTTTTCTCTGATTGAGCGAAATAACTTCCTCAACTTTGGTCTCGATGCATTGTTCTCTCTGCGATCCCTGGGGGTTGATTAGCATCTTCTGAGGGGAGCAGCTCAGCTATGGGATCCTGAGGTCCATGTATTCCGCTTCGGTGTTGAGGAGTTATGTCCGAATGTGGAGGACTTTTTGGCCATTTTGGAGATCTCGGGTCGAGAAGAGGTCATAGTTCCCATGCTTTTCTTGAGTCCCAGGGACAAGTTGATGCAGCTCTGAGATTACTCCAAGCACAAGGCTTCTATTATTATTCATGACAAATTTCTCCGTGTGGCTCAGATTGTGGACCGCTTCGGACTTCAGGGATCTCTTGGAGACTTCTCCCTTCAACTTCAACGTAGGTATGCTCTTTGCATCTGTCTTCTGGCTCGTTTTCTCATGGGACCTCCGGACGAGCGGGCCAGCTCTTCCTTGTTAGATGTTGCCCATTAGGTTTACGAGGCCCAAGACCCTGTCCCGTTAGTTCTTGCTGAGACACTGCTTGGGCTTGATACAGTCCATACTGGGGGTGCCCCTTATTTTGCCGGTAGTGCTCTTTTCCTGCAAATAGTCCCTTAACTCTCCTTTTTTTGTATTCCCTCGGATTTTTTCACTCATCTCTCCTTTTTCTTTATTCTCTCATATTTTTCCACTCAACTCTCTTTTTTCTATATTCTCTTAGATTTTTCCACTCAGCTCTCATTTTCTGTATTCTCTCGGTTTTTTTTGTAACGACCCGGTACAAACCCTAGATATAATAACCCGATTAATAACGACCCATGTAAAGACCCAGCTCAAACCTTAAGTGTTATTGATGGATAGTACACGAGACCACAGAACACATAACAGGTTCAAAACCCTAACTCGAATCGAAAACCCTAAGTTCGGCTCGAAAATCCTAAAAAGGTCCAAAACTCAGGCAATAAAACCTTAGAACCCAAAAAATCTCATAACATTCTAAATGAAGTAAATATTATAAAATAATAAATAAAAAATAAAAAATTCTCATAAATAGGGTAAAATGACCGTTTTACCCCCAATACAGTAACAAACCTTAAAATTTTAATTTTGACACATGGATACCCTAAATCAAGGATTTAAGTACAATTAAGTAGCAAAAGACAAAATAACATAAAAATATCAAAAATACCCCTTAGTGGCCGACCACCTTGGAAAGCGTGCCAAAAAGTGAATTTTTGCTTTATTTTTAGCTTTAAATGATGAGAATTGTATTAAATTAAGATTTATGATGATCCAATACTTATTGAACAAGTAATATATATAATAATATAGTGTTATAGGTCCAAAAAAGCAAATAAATCATTATTTAAATTCATGCACAACAAAATAAGTCAAAAAGTCGTATATTGTCAAAATAACTTAAATTAACTTAAAAGACTACATCTATTTAATCAATTGCTATGAAAATTATGATAATACATGAAAATATTATATTTCTTATAAACATACTAAAATAATAGGTCTTAGTAGGAAAAAAACACCAAAAAATACATCAAACTAACTTTTAATGCATTTTTTTACACAATAGAGGCACGAAAATCGAGACAAATCCCTTGATTGATGGGGCATCAAATTTTTGTCACCCAAACTGAACCCTAGCTACATTTAGCTTTCCCATATCTGAGTTTTAGCCCTCAAGAGTTAAATCAACTTCAAGTCACATTAATTAAAGTGAAGAAAGATGAGACTTTTTGGTACTTTTTGTCTCCCATATGTTTCCTAACATTTTCCTATATAAACCAAGTCAAACGCCCTCTTCTTCCCTTCATAATTTTGTGCAAGAGAGGTGAGGGACTAGACCTTCAAAGTTCTTGAGGTATTCTATAAGTTAGAGGGAGAAAAAGAAGGAGAAAGGAGGAGGAGAAAAAGGTGTCTAATATACCTTAAAATATCCCCCAACACACTCCTTTAAATACTTCAAGAATCAAGAACCGAAATCAAAACAAAAAAGGCGTCGTAGTTGGAATTTGGGATTGTTATGTTTATGAATGATATGAGATGTTGTGTGTTGTTATCCTTGAGTTTGATGACCTCTAAGTATGCTTAAGCCTTGATATTAAAGTTTAAAATACAAGCACGCAAAGAAATGGAACAAAGACTTGACATGACATAAGTAGAAGACTTGAACCCTAAGAGGCTTAATTTTTGAGAATTTTGATATTTTTGCTCTGAGATTTGAAACGCCATAACTCAATGTAGAAAATTGATCTAAGTATGATTTTTATGTCCAGAGTTATATTTTTGTGCTAGCTTTCATCCAAAGTTGGTTTCAACTCATTTGCGTAGCCAAAACTCAAGATATTACAATTTTACCAAAGTGTGTCATTTTCTGACCAGTCAACACTACCGGCCTGGAAACCCTATTTTAAAATGAGATCCAAACTTTGGTCAAAACATGAAAGTTGTAGATAATATACATATATATGTATATCTACCCACCAAAAGGGAGAACAAAATATTGAGGTTTGATAGGTAAAAACTCCCTTTAAATTATCTGTTGAATTTTAGCCCCCGAGGAACATTCTGTCACATATTTTTATATAGCCCAAACACTTTTTTTAGTGACCTATTCCAAAAGTGGTCTACATGAATATTATATCTAACATATTGAAGTATTTTTTGCCTAAAAATTAGACCTTAAAGCTTTGGAATGATACCCCAAAATCGTTTCAAATCCTCTGTCCAAAATCGGCTCTGCTGAGTTTTGGCCGTGAACATAACCTACTTTTTAAAATGGACAAAAAGTCTAACTTGTTTCAAACAACTACTCTTAGCGCTAAACATTAAACTTGTAGGGGACATGTTAAGATAGGACATACTAAAAAATGGGATCATTTGGACTTCATTTGATACCCCAACACTGAGAGCAATATAACCATAATTTAGGGTAAAATATGGAGTAAGTGCCGAACCGTTTTTGCTTAAGATAAAATGTTCACTCATTTGCCTTAGGATTTGGCCTTAGTATTAAATATGAGAGTTGCAGAAAATATTTTATCTAAATGATATATAAAAATCATAGTTTGATTCTAAGTCTAGATACCTCAAAGTCTTGTCGGCTCTTTTAATTTAATACTTGATTTTGGCCTTAAAATTTGTTAAGTGTATGTTGAGTACCCTTTACTATGAGACTCGCGTTTTATATGATGATTTATTTAAATTAGTTGATTAATGTTTTTGAGTAAATGTATGATGATTTATAAATCATGCTATCATGTTTGAATCATATCTTAAGAATTATAGCAAGTGCTTCATATACTTGTACTTTATGCTTTGCGCGTTATACCGTGAATCTGCCATGCTAGTTGATGCCATGCTATAGATGGTTGTATTTGAGATCCATACCATACATTATTGACATTGTCACTTGCATCCTGGCATATTGGAGTCCATCTGTTCAAGCCGTTGTTAGGATGTGCTGTGTTGAGATTGTTTTTCTTGGTTCTAAATCTAGGGCGTCCCTGGGTTCCATTTTTCAAAAATATTTTGGGATGTATTTCCCTTGTACACCCTGGGTACATCCCCAGTGTTACAAACTTAGTTTATACACCCTGGGTGCATCCCTGATGTTTGAAATGATTTACGAATATCATTGGGCGCCATGGGTTCGTCGTTAGCATTCTGATTTCGATAGCTTGGACTTTTAGGCTTATACCAGTGTATCACGAGTCTTAAGGTGGGACAAATTGCTTGATATATGTCTGATATGACTGATTTGTGGTTTACCAAATTTGGGTGGCCTAGATAAGGGTGGCTGATAATTGGGTGGCTAGATAAGGATGAATGATTATATTTGTTGTTATTGGAGGCAATACTATTAACATCATTCTTTTTGTAAAAGATTTTTGATAAAAAAAAATTAATTGGACGGCAAACACCAATACAGGCTCTAGATAAAAATTTTGACGTCGAACGGTCAAAACTAAACTCGTGCAACCAAAGTTAATTTAGAAGAATACCTTTTGTCGATCTATTCTTCAACTACGATTTGATTTCGAGTTGAAGCTCCAGTCAGATCTTCTACTGTATTCCCTTACGCGATCCTCGAACGTAGTGTGGGCTACGATCCTCCGAGAACTCGTACCGGCAGAACTCTGATATATTTAAGTCTTGAAAGACAAAAATAATATCATAATAATAATGATCAAATCATCAAAACTGATTCAGTCTACCCACATATATATAGGGCTATAGCATGGATTTAGGGAGTAATTATGAATTAGACTTCTAGTGGAACACAGACGCCTACTAGAGATTTCTGCAATTATGGAAAGACATGCAGCAGTTTTTGTAATTTTTATAAAATACTGAATTACAGTTCACACCACTAAAGAACTATAATTTCACTCTGACCCATTCTTGCATTGAGCTCATGTTTTAAATGCTTACCATTTCTCCCCACATTAAGATTTTCGATACCTGATACCCGCCAATTAAAATTAATTACTGACAATTTAATCTAATCGGTATCTTGATATTTCTTAAGGCCTTTTGCTTAATTTATTTAACCGTCGGAAAATTAAATCCACCTGTAGGGTTTGGCCCGATCAAAACTTATAAGCATCCTTAAGGGGGTATCGTCAATCCCGATCATTTAGAACGTGGAATCAGTCAATAATTAATATTTACCATATAAATAATACTGTTATCTAACTAACCGAAAATATAGACCCATATAAGATCGCACCCTGTAATGAATCAAAACAACGAATATTAAATATACGTAAATCAATAATTATTTCAAGATTAAGAGGATAAGTACTATTCGTAATAACCTTGGGGTGTGAATTAATTTATATAGTCTGTACAAAATTAATTACCCCAATTGTCCCATTCAATACACACAAAGTGTACTAGTACAGAGAGTCAGAACAATAGACAACGCTATTATCTGTTTCCCGTAACTAAGACATACCTACTAAAACTCTGTGCTATAGTCATACCGATGGTATGTTCATTTCTATCTAAACTGTCAACATAAAACTTATATTCTGGAAGAAACCTAAAATCTGATCTTCTGTGTGTAAGCCGTACTCTACACACCAGATTAAATACTATATAGAATATTAGACATTCATGCATAACAAAAAATGATATACATACATTGCTCATAAAGATTCTTAAAAAATAGAAAATTAATTTTATTAAAATAAAATTAAATACTAAAAATATAATTTTCAGTATACCAACCCTAATAGGCCTGGAGTATGGTGCGGACCCCACGTCCTTACCATTGAGTAAAATAGCTAAGGAATGAAGCCAAGATGCGCATTTGCTATTCGCAACGAGGCATGATGATGGCTGTGGTGATCAATTACCTGTGAAAGTCTACTCTGGTTATTCTCGGCATGGAATCCCTGTTAGAATCTGGGTACATTTTGGGTTTGACATCTGCATTTCATACATGCATGTTTATTGACTTATCTGCTATCATGTCATAAATTTATCTGTCTCCTTGACTATAAATTGTACTGGGTGTTGTATGGTATGTGTTGTGGTGAATTTTATGCCGCGAGATTAGTTAAAAGGTTAGAGTGTTTTTCTTTTGGGCCTTGGCTCATGGCATTCGTGCCACAGGTAAGGAAGAGTTCTTGTAGAAAGTCTTCCCGGAGGGAGAAGAAGAGTTTGAAGAACAAGGTGAGTTCCAAGAGCACGTGGATTTCGCTGATGCATTATGAGGAATCAAGACTTCTGCTTTTATGCTTATATTCAGTTCTCTCGCGCTTAGTGTAATTTTTGAAATTTTTTGGTGAAATTGTAATAATTATGTACTATTGAACGGTTCAGAACTCATTTATGATGTAATAACTAACGTATGTAAATATAAATGAATGGCTAGAATATCCCTTTATTTATATCTATGTATGTCCCAACATGCCAGGAGGATGGGGCGTCACATTTTCACTAGCTCTTCTTTTTCTTTATTTCTCTCAGGTTTGGTTGATGGAGAAGGTGAATCTGCTGGAGAAGCCTGTATCTGATACCTATAACATTAAGTCTTTATTCGCTGTCAGGTCTACCGACTTTGCTCCACTGAAGCTGATTGGAAGGATTATTTGAGTTCTTTGACTGGGGAGGACATCTCTTGGCTATGCCTCTGGCTGAAGATATCTTCTATGGCTATTTCCACTGTCGGTCACTCAAGGGTCCTGTTGGTTGGCTTGAAGCTGGCCACCTTCTACCATCCTTGTCGCATTCTTTGCTAATTTAGGCGTACCCAGATCTATCCTGAGACTTCTATGAGCCATCTGTACAGTCATCTTTACCGAGTCCCTTTTTTGGGTCAGTATCAGCTGGCTTGATCTTCTCAATTGAGGATGCCAGTTGGCAGGAACTTCGATAGCAGGCTTTCTGAGGTTTACAGGGTTTGGCTGCAAATAGAGATAAAGCGCGAGGCAAGATAAGGAGGAGATGTAAAGAGAATGAGGACTTGACTTCTTTTGCTATGTCTCAAAATCTATGTTTGCTTTTCTTTTTAGTTTTTTTAGGATGAGGACTTGCGACCCTCTCTTATATCTTTTAAAATTTGTATCGGTAAACTCATTAATGAAAGTCTCTCCACTTTTGGTTTGCGATGGTTTCTTTTTAAAAAAATTCTATTCTTACAATATAATCATTTTATTCAAGAAACTTAAAACAAGTTTTTGCATTGATTAACTACTCAAAACATGGTTACAAATAGGGGATTCTGAACAAAGATTTGGGCCAAACTTCTGACAAAAGCTGCCTACGTATCCCGAAGAAGTGAATCAGGTTATAACGTAGTTCAAAGCATGGGTAACACTTGGGTATTGAGGCTCTCCTTTTGCGGGCTTTTTCTTCAGGGGTAAAATCTTTTAAACTGGTCTGAATTGATAGGTGTAGAGAAATCATTACAATCTAAGTCCATCAGAATTGCAACACCTCCTGACATGAGGGTTTTAATAAGATAGGGTCCGACCCAATTGGGTTTAAATTTGCCCCTAGGGTCAAAAATTAGAGCTCTGGTCTCTTTGAGGGACTAAATCATCTTCTTTCAAGTTTTGGGACTAAACCTTCTTGTTGAATGCTCGAGTTATCCTCCTCTGATACCCCTGAACATGAAGCAGTGCTGGAAGTCATCTTTCATTAAACAAGAGTAATTCTTCAAATCTGTTCCTCTCCCATTCTGTCTTGGGAATTCTACTCTCAGCCATTACTCTCAAAGACGGGATTTCCAATTCAATAAGTAAGACTACTTCCATTCCGTAAACCAAGGCATATGGTGTGGCCACGGTTGAAGTTATAATCAATGTCTGGTATCCCCAAAGTGCAAATGGTAGTTTTTTTGGCCAATCTCTACTTTCTAATATCGTTTTCTGAAGAATCTTCTTCACATTCTTATTTATGGCTTCCACAGCCTCACTGGTTTGTGGTTTGTATGGTGAGAATTTATGACTAACAATTCAGTACTCCTTCAATAGATCCAAAACTTCTCCCTGAAAGTGAAAATCGTTACCATAAATTATCTCGTGCGGCACTCCGTACCGACAAATGAGATTTTCTTTGATAAACTTAGCTACTTAGGCAGCCTTCAAGACTGAGTAGGAGGTAATTTCGACTCACTTCGTGAAATAATCAATTGCCATTAAAATAAACTCGTGTCCATTGATTTCCCAAATCGAGAATTGCCAGGGTGAGGTCATGTTATACAGCTGAGATGGTGGTACTGTTAGGATTGTACACTGAAAATCATATTTTTAATATTTTATTTTATTTTAATTTTTTTATTTTATGAGAAACTTAATGAGCAATGTATGTAATATCATATCTTTAAATTTTTTGCATGGATGTCCTTTATTCTGTACAGTATTTAATCTGTTGTGTAGAGTACGGCTTACACACAGAAGATCAGATTTTAGGTTCTTGCAGAATATAAATTTTATGTTCACAGTTTAGATAGAAATGGACATACCATCGGTACGACTGCAGCACAGAGTTTTAGTAGGCATGTCTTGGTTACAGGGAACAGATAATAGCGTCGTCTATTGTATCGACTCTCAGTGCTAGTACACTTTGTGTGTATTGAGCAGGACAATTGGGGTAATTAATTTTGTACTGACTATATAAATTAATTCACACCCCAAGATTATTATAAATAGTGTTTATCCTCTTAATCCTGAAATAATTATTGATTTGCGTATATTTAATATTTGTTGTTTTGATTTATTAGAGGGTGTGATCTTATGTGGATCTATATTCCTGGTGATTTGAAAAAGTATTATTTATATGGTAAATATTAATTATTGTTGGAATTCACGTCTCGAATGATCGGGGTTGACGATACCCCTTAAGGAAGTTTATAAGTTTTGACCTAACTAAACCATGCAGGTGGATTTGATTATCCAGCGGTCAAATAAGTTAAGCGAAAGGGTTTAAGAAATTAAAGATGCCAATTAAATTAAATTATCAATAATAAAATTTAATTGGTGGGTATCAAAAATCTTAATGTAAGGAAATGAGTTAAGCATTTAATAATAGAAGCTCAATGCAAGATGGTCATGAAATTATAAAATATAGTGCAGTTACAATTCTTTAGTGGTGTGAACTGTAATTTAGTATTTTATTAACATTGTAGAAACCACTGCAGGTTTTCATAATTACAAATACCGTTGAGAGGCTTGCTTAGTTGCAAAAATCGCTGGATATGTACGAGTAGGCTTAACCAAATTCATAACTTGTCTTTCAAAATTAAAGCTGTTCAGATTCTGTCGGTACAAATTTTTGATAGATTGTAGCCTACCCTACATTCAAGAATCGCATAAAGGATTATAATAGAAGATCCAACAAGAGTTTCAACTCGGATTCAAATCATAGTTGAAGATTCGACCGGTAAAAAGGTATTCTTCTAAAATTAACTGTGGTTGCATATGTTTTATTTGATTGTTCGTTATGAAAAGTTTTATCTAGAGCTCATTTTGACGATTGCCTGTGCAGTTATTTTTTATTAAAAATTATTTTAAAAAATAATGATCTTAACAGTTTTGCCTCCAACAATTAATATCCGAGCCGTTTTATTTTTTGTTTACAGTTTGTCAGAGCCGGATAGTTTTAGAACTGTGCTAACTTTGTTTTACAGGCGTTTTAATTCCAATTTTATGATCATCATATTTTTAATGTCTGATTGAATAGTTTGGATGATAATTTAAATATTTTTTAATTACGAGGGTTGATCGTAATAGATTAAATTTTTTTTAAATTGAATGTGAGCCTACGGAACTTAGATTTTGATGTAATAGTAGTTATTTATTTTTAAATATCTGTTTAGTATATTTAAGAGTAGGTTGAATATCCAAGACCACGAAAAACAGACGGCAGCACCAGCGGTGGTTTCGAGAGTTACGGGCCACGGAACGCAGTGGTTTTTTCTCAATTTTTTGACTTATTTTTTAGCAAATTTTTTTACAGTTTTTAGACTTGAAAATAGTATTAAAACATGTCCCAAAAATATGAAAAAAAATGGTTTAAAAATACCTCATTGGCGACACCACAGGTGGCGGCTTGGGGCTATTTTTTGATAGTTTTTTTTTATGTTTTTATGACTACTTTTGAGCAGGGTTTTTTAGTATAAAATAGTAGTAAAATAACACTAGAAAAACAGTCCAAAATGTGAAAAAAATTCACCAAAATAGTGCATAAAAAACTGGCGGCGGCGGCGGCAACCGGCGACGCAGAGGCAGCAGCTTTCAGGGCTATTTCTGGGGCTTTTCGGGACTATTTTCGAGGCATTTTGTGAAGCAACATGTTACTGGATATTTGTGATATTGTTTAAAAAAATAAGAACAAAAACACCACCGAAAAAAGCCCAAACAGTGGGCTGAAGTGGGAAACAGCGGCGGCGTTCGAGCTGTTTCGAAAGCTATTTTCAAGGAAGTTTTCATTCTGGTTTTTTGACAGAAAAATGTTACTTTTCGAGGGCTATTTTTTAAAAAAAAACAGCGTCGGAAATGGAGCTCAAAGGAGGTGAGAAAAGCTGCCTGAAGCCGATAGCTAGGGCGGTGCCGACGGTGGCTGCTGGTCGACGGTCGTGGAGCTGGTTCGGTGCTGTTTTGATCGCAACGTTATGATATGTTTTGATCCTCGAGTGATATATTTGTATGTCACAGTTTATCAGAAAAGTCTGATGCAATCGAGATACAAATAATTGATAAGAACAAGGATTATTACATTTATCTTCAACATGAGGTTGAAACTCATCAGAGTTTTATTCGTTCATAAAATTAAAATATATACATATCTTGCATATATATTCATATTAACTGCGTAGATAATATATATATGTTTTATATTTTTCTATTAATTTAATTAATTCAAAAAATTTGATTTTAATTAAATATTTTGTAATAAAAAATAAAATTAAGTTTTTTTAATTAATATTTTTAATTAAATTAAAAAATTTAGATATTTTATTTTTTACAAAATACCACATATAAGATAATTTTTTATAAAATCGAATATCTTGAAAAAATGTCAAAATTAATTCCAGATTTTTAATTAATTAAATAAAAAAATATTTAATCTCAATAAATTATGTTTTAAAATATGTGTAACGAAAAATAAAATAACTAAATACCTTTAATCTATAAAGCTAAGAAAAAATTGTGCATTTATTAAATTTTATTTGTTACGTATTAAAACACGAAAAAATAGTTTGACAAACTAGAATATTTAGAATTGTGTACACGGAAATATATTTGATTATTTCAGATCGTGTGATTTTCAAAATTAATAAATTTATTTTAATTAGATGAATTTTTTTATAACCCTCAAAAATATTTTTAAGAATCTAAGTGGGAGAGAAAATTTATTCAAAAATAAATTTCGTAGTCTCCATCACAGTTTGTAAATAATGTAATTAAATTCTACGTGTTGATAGTATGGCATTCCTCTCCATTAAACAAATTAATTGTGGTATCGCTAGTACAAACCTTCTTTTAGGGATAATTTTATATAATTGTTAGTGTGGATCACTTTTCCATCTGAATGATTCACTACGAAGCGATTCATTTGGAATTAGGTAATGGTTAATGCTTAGCTGTAAATAAATAGTATTCTCTCCATCTGAGTCACTGCTATTATTTACTGAACTAAAACTATGTTAGCTATTTAATTTTACTTGGCAGGGTCAATTGCCTAGATAGTAAAATTATTAAAAAATTAGCATGTCTGGACAAACGATGGATAGTTGACGTTCTCTCATCAAGGCATGTTATTCACAGGGTACCAGACTACTGACGATTTTTTTTTAAAATGGTAGTGGAAACCAAATTAAAATAAATTCAAAGTATTACTTGTCATAATTAACGGTTATTTTTAATTATACGATTATCAGGATTAAAATGGCTTTCAATTCACTCATGGTTATACTTAAAGAAAATAAACTAACGAGACTGAATTTTGTTAACTAAAAAAGTAACTTACATATAGATTTAAACTTCCAAGGGTATTTCTTTGATACCAGAAAATGTGTTTGTTTTTGAAAAAAGTTCTTTCTCTCGGTCGAAAGGCATAAAGAAGGAAAATGTTCATAAATAGGGTGACATGATTTCCAAAGTAGTTAGTGAGCCACAGACTTGTGTGAAAAAGCCAAAATACTAATGTTTTAACTCTAAACAAACACCGCACTAGAAAAAACTATGTCCAATATTTCTCATAAGGCAAAACAATCAGGGTAATTTTTATTAACTGGTTGTGAAAATATATTTAGCGGTGTTATCTACCAGTACCTGGTGTATAGATACGGGAGCCACTAATCATATCTGCAATTCATTGCACAGGTTTTAAGAAACTCGATAACTTAGTGATGGGGAGATTTACTTGCATATGAGTAATAATACAAAGACGATAGTAGTTGCAATAAGAGATGTCATTCTCAGTTTTAGTACATATCGGGTTTTACTATTGAGAGATTGTCTTTATATACCTTTCATTAGAAGGAACTTAGTTTTCGTTTCTAGATTGGTTAAAGATAGATATTTAGTTTATTTTAATGACTCTTTAATTATTAAGAATAATAAACGGGTTATTTGTTCTGGTACATTGGTGGTTAATCTTTATATTATTACTCCAATCTCTCCTATACTGCAAATAACTGAACTGAATAACACATTTAATTTACCATATAAGAGAAAGTTTTCTTCTTTAATAAACTAAATATTTTTTTGGCACTTACGCTTAGATCATATTAATCTAAAAAGGATAAATAAACTTGTAAAAGATGGACTTTTGAGTTCATTGGAAGTAGAGGCACTTTCAGTCTGTGAATCCAACTTAGAGGGTAAGATGATGAGAAAGCTATTTCGGCCAAAGGCTATAGAGCTAAAGAACTGTTAAAACTGATTCATTCTGATGTATGTGATTTTATGACAATCCGGGCTAGAGGTGGATTTGAGTACTTCGTTTATTTCATTAATGACTACTCAAGGTATGAATACATTTACCTGATGCACCGTAAGTCTGAATTCTTTGATAAATTTAAAGAATTCAAGGCGAAGACGAAGAAGCGTCTAGGCAAAAGTATCAAACCACTACGATCCGACCGTAGTTAGGAATACCTCTTTAAAAAGTTTAGAGATTACCTATCATCAGAAGAAATTATATCCCAATTAGCTGCACCATGCACTCCGCAGCAAAATAGTGTAGCAGAAAGAAGGAATATGACTCTTATGGAGATGTAAGATCCATAATAAGCTATTCAGGTTTACCCGATTCGTTTTAGGGACTTTACATTCTGAGCTTGATACCTTCTAAATCAGTACCTTTTACTCCCATAGAATTATAGACTGGGTGTAAGCCTAGTTTAAAACATATTCAGATTTGAGGGAACGCGCGTAAGTTGAAATCGAGGATAAAAGTCTGTTTCTTTGTGGGGTATCCCAAAAGAACTAAGGGTGGTCTATTTTATAATTATAAGAATCAGAAGGTCGTTGTTAGCACTAATGCCTGATTCTTGGAGAAGGATTATATTATAGACCACAGGCCTAAAAGTATTATTATTTTAGAAAAAATGAGAGGAAAGATCAGTAGAACGGAAGAGGAACCATAAGTCACTGATATCCCATTATCTCGTCGTAGTGGGAGAATTATCGGGACATGTACAAATCATGAACAGGGTGCTGATTCTAGACAGCGTGTTACTGCTAGTACACAGACACAAGTAGTGCATCGTCGTAGTAGGAAGGTTATTCATCAACCTGATCGGTATATGCTTTTAGGAGAGTCTTTTGATAGGATCCTAATAGAACTAGATACCAAACCCTGTAACTACAATGAGGCACTTCTGGATAAAACTCATTGGATGCAAGTGGATCTACAAGAGGAAGAAAGGAGCAGATGGAAGGTTGAAACCTTTAAAGCCAGGCATGTTGCAAAAGAGTTCACTCATAAAGAAGGGATCGATTATGCGAAAACATTTTCATCAGCAGCCATGCTTAAGTCTATCCGGATTCTCTTATCCATTACTGTTCATTTCGATTATGAAATATGAAAAATGGATGTTAAGACAACTTTTCTTAACGGAAGTCTTGACGAGTATATCTATATGGTACAACCATATGGTTTCATACCAAAAGGCTAGGAGCACATGTTGCGCAAGTTTAGGAGATCTATTTATGGATTTAAGCAGGCATCAAGATCTTAGAATACTCGATTTGATCAAGTCATTAAGTCTTATAATTTTGATCAGAGTCTAGATGAGTCATGTGTGTACAAGAAGCGTGACAAAAGCATGGTGATCTTTCTAGTACTTTTTGTAGACAGTATCTTACTCATAGGAGACCATATGAGGGCATTATCTATGGTAAAAGTATAGTTATCAGGACAGTTCGATATGAAGGACTTGAGAGAAGCCAGTCACATTATTGGGATCAAGTTTGTGCGAGATCAGAAATAAATGATGTTGGGCTTATCACAAGCAAAGTATATCAATGATATCCTTGCTCGTTTTAGCATGCAGAATTCCAAGAAAGAATTTTTCTCTTTCAGACATGGAATCACTCTATCCAAGGATTAGTGTCCTAAGACACCTGATGAGATAGTAAAGATGAAGGCGGTTCCTTATGCTTTGATAGTAGGACGCCTAATGTGTGCTATGCTTTGCACTAGACCTGGCATCTGCTTTGCCGTTGGCATGGTTAGCAGGTATCAATCTAACCCAGGGCTGGAGCATTGAACTATAGTAAAAAATATAATCAAGTACCTAAAAAGGACTAAATATTACATGTTGCTTTACTAGGCAAACAATATAGTATCTTTAGGGTACACAAACTCGAATTTTCAGTCAAACAAAGATTTTCGTAAGTCTACCTCTAAATATGTGTTTACCATATGAGGTTGAGCTATAAGTTGGGGGAGTATGAAGCAGTTTGGCATTGCTGCTTTCACCATGGATGCCGAGTACATTGCACCTTCTGAAGTAGCCAAGGAGGCCGTATGGCTCAAGAACTTCTTATTGGATCTAGACGTGGTCCCTTCAGTTCAGTCGGCTATTACACTTTATTACGATAATAATGGAGCAATTGCAAACTCGAAGGAACCAAGAGTCTACAAGAAAGAAAAGCACATTGAGCGTAAGTATCACCTGATACGAGAAATTGTACAGAGTGATGATATTGTTGTGACAAAGATTGCATCAGGAGATACCCTTGCAGATTCTTTTACAAAGAGCTTACTAGCTAAGACTTTTAATAGTCGTGTAGAGAGCATGAGAGTTAAATGTATGGTAGCATAGTTTTAAGTATAAGTGGGAGATTGTTAGAGTTGTATATTGAAAAACATATTTTTAGTATTTAATTTAATTTTAATTTTTTTATTTTATAAGAATCTTAATGAGTAATGTATGCAATATCATTTCTTCAAATATTATGCATGGATGTCCTTTATTCTATACAGTATTTAATCTGCTGTGTAGAGTACGGCTTGCACATATAAGACCAAATTTTAGGTTCTTACAGAATATAAATTTTTGTTCACAGTTTAGATGAAAATGGACATACCATCGGTACGACTGTAGTACAGAGTTTTAGTAGGTCTGTCTTGATTA
>JAOTRH010066761.1:0-18185 GCA_034768845.1 Heliamphora exappendiculata | reverse complement strand
ATATACAACACATGTATATAAGAGGGATCCCATCCATGAATCATGGAGATCAAACAACATATGTAAAAACATATTTTACCAAAAACGTTTTAGAAGTTGAGACTCAACCCTGAGGGCTACCTCCAAACCTTCAACCAAATACGTTTTGAAAAGATTTCTGAAACCCCATTTTCAAACCACCCCTTTTGAAAACCTCCAATACCCCTTTTGAAACCCTAGAGTTTCAAAAAAACCCCATATCAACATCACACGAGGGAAACTTGAATCAAAACACTTCATTTTCCCAAAACAGTCCAGGTTCAGTCGACTGGAAATCACAATGGAAAAATGAGCCAAAACAAAACGAAATTCAGTCGACTGACCCCATGAGTCCAGTCGACTGAACCAACCCAGAAACTATTTTTGAGCTACGATTTCACTGGTTTTGTGCTTCCAAACCCCAAACCAAGCCTCAAAACACCTATTTTGATACCTAAAAGCATACCTGAGCTCAAGGCTATCATAAAACCTCGAAACGAACACCCCTCTTTTGATTTCATCCACCAAAACACCGATAAACGATTTTAACCCAAAATCGAATCTAAAACGTAAATCATCTTATCATGCGTTTTAAAATGGTGAAATTACCCAAGATTACATATAGGTCTCTTATACAATAGTAGAATCTGAAATCCTATCTCGTTGGATAAAAAACCTGACACCTCGATCCACGTGCAAATTCGAGTTTCGTCAGAATCAAAATCTGACTAGATGGATGCGAAGCCCTCGATGTCGATGCTAAGGATCAGTAATTGGTTTATCAAAAATCAAACCCCGTGTCCCCGAAAAGTTAGAGAGAAGGCAGAGAGAAATTTAAAAAATCTTAGGAGTTAAGTTTTTAAAAGTATCTTTTTAAAAAATATCTAACTCTTGATATTTATAGGCCTCAAAAAAAATTTTTTTTTAAATTTTTGAAATTCGCACGGTAACTCCCTACAATCCCGGGAACCAATCCCGCATACTCAGATAAACTTAAATATGCATCAAAATGAAGACATCATACATCACAGAGATATGTATATGTAAAACACATCATATATACATAAGTCTCAAAAAGAGATGGGTACGGGTCTCACAATCACTCACAATTAAACACTCAGAAACAAATTTATATATTGGTGCACTCATGGTAAGCGGCAGCTATTATGTTAACTAAATCAAATATATTTCGCATACTTTTGACACGAAAAGACGCTGAATTAAAAACAATGACTCTTAATCTCGTGATTAGAATGCCAATTATTGAGAATATACGAAGTGCTTCAATCGTTATTTTCAATTAATTATTTTTACACATTAAACCATGCCATTCTTATGATCAAATATGTCTTTATTTTTTATTGTAGCGTTAAGTAGAAAAATATGTATCTGGGTTAGGATTAAGCGTATATATTTTCATGGAACAGGTTAATTGCTAAACATCACTCAATTCTCCATTCTTTTCAATTATTGCTCACATTCATATTCTCAAAGCCAACTTTTGATTTTATACTCTACAGAATTTCATATTTTGCTATTTACTCAATCATCTCTTTTTTTTACCACTCAATTGTCCATTTTCTTTACCCTTTTTTATTCAATTTTTTTCTCTTTTTTTTCCTCCTTTTTTTTCTCTTTTCTTTTACAAACCTTTTCACCATTTTTTATTGTAGACTTTATTGTACTCATATAACCGCTTTACATGTTCACATAACATTTTCAGATATAACAGGAGATCAAGAAAAATGCTTAATGTAAAAGACTTAAAAGAGGAGATTAAGGTCAATTGAATAGAAAAATATGAACAGACTCAAATATAGAAACATGGCCTAAAATTCTTTTCCAAGTTTGACATAGTTCTTTTGCGTGATCCTTAATTTTAGAAAACTTCAAATGAGTTTTATAATAATATTCTCAACTCTTAGCCAGAATGAATGAATAGCGAGATTAATTAACAACTAATGCATGCTGAAACAAAATGTAATATGAGTAAATGTAAAAAAATTTCTCAAAAAAGAAAAATAGTCTCAAAAGCCCACTAAGGGTTAAGTCTCCACCTTTTTGTTTTTTCAGTGCTTTTTGTCCCCGGCAACTGCATTAAAAATTGGTTCGTTGTCGTACCGTACCAAAATAAATACTTAAAATCCTAAAATTAATTACTATTTAGTAGAATAGTTGTTAAGTGCAGGTATCGTTCCAACGAGGACAAATAGGCTAAGTTACGGCATTCTCATATTAATATCTAAAATTACTTTAAAATAGAATTTAATTGATATTATAAAAGATAGTTGATTTGAATAAAATAAAATAATAAAACTATTCTAAATCTAAAGGATAATCAAAATTCTTAAAGTTTGAATCTATCATAGCTAGTATTTTAGTTTCATTCAGATTTTATTTTATTCATTCAATTCAATTCAATCTGATCATGATTACAAGACTAACACAGATTAAAAGAGGATAAGGTCGAATCTAAACCCAACATATCTTATCTTAGATGTGGCACGCATCATCCGAGTGATCTCGGCATGATCTGTCATATCAGAGCATAAGATATCTTACGTTTGGATAAGAACAAGAACATATAACAATTACATGATTTCGTTATTACAATCACAGAAAGTAAAAATAAAAACTAGATATTCAAATTAAAAACCCGTTGATCAAGCATCAACGTCTCAAAATCATACAACGAACATAATCGAATAGAAAAAAAAATATAAATCTAAACTAATCCTAAAATATTGACTAGGGGTTCATCATCCCATAGGAGGAAGAAGATTAGCCAATCATGTTTTGGCTGAATCCATGAAGAGTTAAACAAGAACTGGTTCCCGGGCCTCTGTCTTCGTCTTCCCCTCACTTCCGGAGCCTCCACACTTGCCTCTTGATGAGTCTTCAATATGATGTTTTAAGATTTAAAAGTATTTGAATGATTCCCCCAAGCCTAGTATTTATAGAGATGATTCACGCCCCTTATTTCAGTGTTTTAATCAAATTCTAACTGTCCTGTTTCGTCCAGATGCTTCTTGTTTTGTCCGGACATCTTTCCAATTGTAGCTTTATCGTCCGAACGCCCATATTTCCATCTGGACACAAATCATTCTAGTCAATTTTTGTCCGGACGCCCATATTTATGTCCGGACGAAATTTTGCAAAAATATGATTGTGTTGTTGTCCCGACTTCAAATGAACATAACGCCTTTATCCGAACTCTGAATAGGGTTATTCTTGTGTTCAAATTGAAATTTCGAAAGTCTATTTTTCAATGGTTCTAGCCTCATATCAAACTTGCTTTTCTACAAAAAGTTAAAACTAAAATAGTGAAAGTATGTTATTTTTCTTCACCCATTTTTCGCATATTTTCTACCGAACTTCTTTTGAAACATTATTTTCCTCACTGTTAGACATTTTTACTAAACTTCTTAACTTTGAGCTATTATCACTCATGGTGCCGGGTCTTCGGATCCTAAGATCTAACCGGAACAACGTTATTTTGATCCTTTTGGCTTTTACGTTAGAATTGTTGACCTTTGACAGTTTTTGATCCATTTTAGACCATTTTTCCACCATTTTGCTTCTTTCGATGCTAACACTGAAACACTACTAAAACATATTAGTAAATACATAATTGACGCTTAGCGAAATATACTTTACAAGATTTGATCGGCACTTTTACGTACCGATCATATACATAAATACCAAAACAAAATTTATTTTTAGCAATATAACATGATTAAAATAAAAAAATATTATAATTATTTATTTCTTATATTTTTTAGTTTTATCTTTTTAATTCTAATTAATTTATCTCTTTTTCTCTCCCTATACCATGTCATTTTATTTTAATTAATATTTCTTTTCTTCTTAAAGTTAAAAAATGCTCTGTTATAATTCTAATCCCACCACATCTCCACTACTTTATTAAGGGACCGTTTGGCAACTCTAACTTTTTGATTTGTTGGCTAAAATTGTAAAAAAGCTAACATTATTCGTTTGGCAAAAAAACTAAAAAACTAAAAAGCTAAAAAGTCAAGTAAAAACACTAACTCCTAAAATATTTTATTCAAATTCAAATTATTTTAAAAATACGATAATAGCTCTCATTCATAATTTGTTTACTACTACTATCAATTACATATGATTGTTAATATCAAATATATATAAAAAAATAAAAAATAATAATAATAATTTTTATCTAAACAACCAACTTCAAAAACACTTGTTTAAAAGTTAAGTTACCAAATAAATTATTTTTAAACAAATTTAATTGTTTTTAACTAAAACTAATTTTTAAGCTGAGTGCAAATAAAGGCCTAAATTTTGCTATTCTGCCCCAACTAATAGTATACCGGATGCGGGAAAGTAAAATCAGATCCCCATCCGTCCAACCATTAAAGATGCTCCAAGGTATCATTTACATTTCTTTTAAGGGTAAAATGGTACGCTGCATGTGGTGTTTGTACAGTTTAGTCAAAATATTGTTTTCTTAATTTTTTTCTATATTGTTTCTTTAAGGAGTTTGGGGTCCAGGTTTAATTTAGAATACTTGTTAATTGATAAGTTCCAACTTAAGATTAATATTCTACTAAATCTTTTATTATTATTATTATTATTATTATTATTATTATTATACTAAAAATGTTCTTATTTTTTTATATCACTAACTGTGGAGACAGGCATTTAAAAAGAATTGTTGTCATTCACACATCATTGAAGCTAAAATCTCAGTATCACTCATAAAGTGATTTTTATTCCCTAAATGGTTTTGAAAAATTTTGCGAGCCCCCCTACTTGAATTGGTAGTAGAAAATTTAGGGCAAAATCAATGATGCACTATTACTCTTTGACAAACTAATTTGGATCTCTTATGCTCTCATTATTTGTTGACATTATGAAGACCAGATAGAAATTATTATTAAACCTAAGACTCTTTGTAAAACTCTAAATGAGACATTCATTTATCGGATTTTAAAAAATAAGATATTTAATAAAAGTAAAATGTCCCATATGTGTAATGTGAAATGTCTCAGCAAAGAAATGTGAAATTTTTCTGTGTAAGCACAAATGCATCATTTATGCAGAGAAATTAAACATTTTCTATGCGTAACTAAAATATCTCATTTGTATAGAAAATAAAACATTTTTTTATGTAAAACTACAAATGTCTAATCTTTATAGAAAATGAGATAATTTTATGTATTATTTGTGCAAAGAAATTAAACATTTGTTGTGTAACTAAAATGTCTTATTTCTAAATAAAATGAGATATTTCAATGAGTAATTGAAAATATCTCATTTGTACTGAAAATAAAACATTTCGTATATGTAGGTAAAAATATTTTATTTTTATATAAAATAAGATATTTTTTAGGTGTAATTACAAATATATCATTTGTGAAAGAAAAAAAAGAAGACATTACTATGTGTGAAATGTCTTTTAACTAAGAATGTCTCACTTTTTTGGAACTTTTGATAAAAACAGCCATATCTTAAGGTCGGGGTTCGATAAATAACAACAAGAATTGAGTAACCACGTGTTGTAATCTTGGACAACTACTATTTTTGTTTTAAAGTTTTAAAATCTCTTCACAAATTTGTTTTTAATATTTACTCAATCCGTTACTTATTCTGGTGTGTAAATCTTCTTTACAAAAGAAACCATATATCTTCTCATCAAGACTCGCCAAGTCTCAAGACCGCACAAAATCCCATTTTATTCGTTTGGGGTTTAATAGGGTTCATTTCTCCTCTGAATAGATATTTAATAACAAATTAAATAATTTTTTTTTAAAAAATAACATATTTATTTATACATCGCAGAGTTTCATCATCCGAAAGGTTTAATAAGGTTGTTTCCTCCCCTCAATTCGTAGTGGATCTACAAAAATAATTAGAATTATTCATTTTATAAGTCCTACATAATATATTATTTATGCAAAAAATTATTTTGATCGGATACTGATAAATATGTGAACAAATAGCAATTTATTGCACAAAATGAACGATTTTAGTTTAAAATGGATTGTTAAGTGAAGTTGTTTATTTTGTGCAATAAAATATTAATTTTTATATATCTATCAATATCTGATTAAATTAAATTTTTTTATAAATATTTTATTATATAGACCCTTCAAGATGAACGATTAACATCATCGTTATGAACCAACTAAAGAGCCATAAATAAAGTTTGAAGGGTCTTGTGACTTGGAGGAAGTTAATCAATCTATATATACATATATCTATTTATATCTACATATATCTATCTATTAGTTAGTATATTATATATAAAGGCATATTTATTTACAGTAATTATAAATTTCGAACATGAAAACTTATGAAATAATCAAAATTGATGAGGACTAATTCCTAAAAAAATTTACTAAATAAAAATCAAATTAATTCTCCTTTTTGTTTTTCTTTTTTAAGATGTGAATTTTGTGCTATTGTAACTAAACATTCTGTATTTATTGATAAGATTGAAACTTGTGACATCATGCAACACCTCAGCACTTATGAATCACGGTGACTAACTTAAACCGTAGAGCTTGGGGACCATACGTTCTTGTTTGATTGCAATTTATTATATTGCTTTTGGATTTCTATTATTTATGTGGTATTTAGCATTGCTGAAATAAATAAATTATAAATTGTAATTTATAATAAAATTTGTGACTGTTTGGTAAAAATTATAACTTGTAATTGAAATAGAAAAAAAATTAATTATAAATTGTAACAAAAATTATGAATATTTCGAAAAACTTAAAATTTATAGTTTAAATTAGTAGTAGAAAACTAAATATTATTAGTAATTATTTTGCCAAACACTCCCTTAATTTCACAAACACGTTCTTATCTAATAATATCATTTTACTCTTAGTCTTCGTTTGAATTGAGATTAGAGAGAGTAACAAATGTGGTTAGTTACGTGATAAATGAAAAGAAAACAAAAAGAGAAATTATGAGAGATTTTTCTTCTTGTTTAGTTATTCAAAAGAGAAAGGAGAGGGTTATCTCATTCAACTTGTTTGTTTAATAATAGTTAATAAAGGTAAAGAAGATGTTTAATACTCATTTACTTTTATAACATTTTTATATTAGTTTAAATTATTATTTTCAATATAAACAAATTAAAAAAGGCTGTAATTGATATTATAAAAATAAGCGAATCCATCCTTTCACGTTTTTCTTATTTTTTTTTAGTTGTAAAAAGATAGAAAACCTCTTAAAAGTAGGTTATTTCTCCATTGAAAAATGTTAACTACCGCCCAATTGGCGGTGGGTAATAAGTGTGTAATGTATAGATATCTATGTAAAATGTATTGATATTTGTAAAAGTGGTAAGTTTTACCTTTAAAGGTATATTAATATTAAATTTTTTTTTATCTCCATTAACTTATTGACCACCGCCCAGTGGACGGTGGTTAGCATTACCGTTCTCCATTTACTTCCCTTCCATTTACTTTCCTTTCTCTTCTAAAACATAATCTACAATCAAATTTTTCCTTTCAAATCGTTTACTTCCCCTTCAAAGTACCCTTGAATCCGAACAAAGGTTACTTTTAAAATTATGCATTCATGTATGTTAAGAATTTCTCCTAACGTCGTTTCTCAACTCGTTTGGCAAATCTATGACAAAATCAATATTTATATTTCAATGTTCCTATTTAAATTCGTAGGTAGATTCTGAAGGGAGATGAGCACGAATATGGTGCACAAAGATTCGGTAAGAAGACTGGCTAGAAATATGTTGAGAATTTAATTGGGTATTTTAAAGGTTTTCTTGTAACCAAACTCTTTCGTTAGTACTGGTCTTTCAGACTTAGATAAGTCTCGTGATTTTTACATGATTAGGATTTTTCATGTAAAAATCGCCTGTCTCTTGTGTGTGTTTGATTGTGGTTTGATCTTTATTATTCTTTGTTAAATTCATTCGTGCAAATCAAACAAAGGTTTTAGTTTTAAAAAGCTAAACTATTTTTCAATTGGCATCAAAGCAAGATTCTTGTTTATCCTTTTTTTTTTTATTTACACCAATGAATTATTTGAAAGAAGGTTCCTCCATCGGTAAACCCCCTCTTCTTGATGGGTCTAATTACCCTTTTTGAAAAGTCAAGATGAGAGCTTTTCTTAAGTCTATTGATAAGAGGGTTTGGTTGGCTGTTACTGAGGGATATGAATACTCTAATACTGTTGTTGATGGTAAAACCGTTTCTAAGTCATCGGCTAAATGTGATGGACTGACTTTGATAATACTTGGTGGAATAGTAAGGCCATGAACGCTATCTTTAGCGGAATCACACAAGAAAAATTTTGTAGAATAAGCAGGTGTGACTTGGTTAAAGAAATGTGGGACATCCTTCAAGTCACTCATGAAGGAGCTCAAACAGTAAAAATCTCTGAACTTTAATGTCTCACTACTAGTTTTGAAACCCTTCGAATGAAAGATGACGAGAAGTTTGATGATTTTTACACTAAGTTGAATGTTATCATTAATGCTTCTTGTAATCTTGGTGAAAAGATCCCTACCTCTAAAATTGTGCAAAATTTTTTGAGATTTCTTTCCGAACAGTTTCAACTAAAAGTCACTACAATAGAAGAAAATAAAGATATTGATTCTATTATAGTTAAAAGTTTGGTTAGAAACTTGCAAACTTATGAGCTGAATTTTTAAAATCATAAAATCGCAAAAAAATTTGGCTCTCACCTTTACTCAAGGGTTTGCAAGTGATTCTGATGATGAATTTGATTCTAAGATGATGGCTATGTTCGTTAAAAAGTTATAAAAAATTCAAAAAAACAAGAAGCCTAATCAGGAAGATAAATCACAGAAGCAATTTGGGAACGACTAACTCACGAATGAACCAAATTCTTTGACAAAGAGGGAAAAAATCTCAAAATTATGGCCCCCAGTGTTATGAGTGCAAAAAATTTGGGCACATTGATCAAGAATGTCCTAACAAGTTGAAAAAGAAGCAAAAAAAATTTACCGTAACTTGGAATGATGAAAGTGAGTCTGAGTTGAGTGACGAGGATGATGACCAGTATGATGACAGGAATGCCATAGCCTTTGTTGCTTCTGTCCACAAGGGCTCTAGTGAAATCGATATAG
The DNA here is from genome assembly GCA_034768845.1 of Heliamphora exappendiculata. NCBI lineage: Eukaryota > Viridiplantae > Streptophyta > Magnoliopsida > Ericales > Sarraceniaceae > Heliamphora > Heliamphora exappendiculata. The sequence continues at coordinate 9,055 of JAOTRH010066761.1, read as the reverse complement.
AGGAGTTTGAGAGTGAATGTGATAAGGAAGAAACAAAGGAGAAATTTATTGAAGGGGAAGATAATGAAACTCTCTAGGAAGCTTACGACAAGCTTTACAAAGAGAGTTCTATGCTGATAAAAAACTGTGCTAAACTTGTGTTTCAACTTAAAACAAGTGAGAATGAAAAAGAAAAACTCATGCAAGAGCTATTGATGGCTCAAGCAAAAAAAGAAGATTTGAAATGTGAAATGAATATCTTGTGCATTAACTTTGAAAATTGTAAGCAAGATAAGAAAAGATTTATGACGTTGAACGATATTAATCATCTAGGATATCTTAGTTAGAGAATTGTATAATTGAGCTTGAGAATCGATTGAATAATGCTAATGCTACTCTAAAGCATTGAAATGCAGGTTCACTTTCTTTGAATGGATTACTCATGGATCAAAAAGTAACAAGGGACAGCTGGATTGGGGTTTGCTCGCATATCAACAAATAAATAGTCCACAAGTAAGCAAAAAGCAACCCAATCAATTCTAACACATGTAGCCCCAACTCTTGTAAAAGCTAAGCAGGTTGAAGGGGTGAGTTCTAAAAGCAGTGAAGAAGCCGACTTCACTAAAGTAAAGCCAAAGATAAAAGCGCGACAAGTAAGACTGCCATTCGATAGAGTGAGGTGAGAAAATCTAACTTTCCTCCTACCTATCATCACTGCGGCATCTTAGGTCAAATTTTCCCTTATTGTAAATTGTTGCATCAAATGCCTGTATCAAATAAGCATTTTGTACCTATTTGTCATTACTGTGGTATAAGAGGTCATATTAGGCCACACTGCTTTAGGTTGCATGGCATGTTTCATATGAGTTATCAATTCAAGTTTGACAGACCTTCACAAGTTAAGAGACCCAGAATTCAGCTCACCGTGTTTGCCCCTGTGAAAACTAGGAAATTATGGGTTCAGTCTAAGAACCTAAAAGCTTATGTGGTTCAAACTGCTATGATAGCTCAGCTCTCACGTGTGGTATTTGGACAGTGGATGCTCTCGTCATATGATCGATCTTTGTTTGCTACCCTAGAGACTTATAATGGTGGGATGGTGACATTTGGTGATGGTAACTCTACCATAATCAATGGGAAAGGCTCTATTTCTGCCCTAGGACTTTTCAAGTTGGAGAATGTCCTTCTAGTTGACAGGCTAAAGGCAAATTTCTTAAGCATAATTTAGATGTGCAACACTCATCATGAGGTGCATTTTTCAAAAAATGACTGCATTATTTTGGATAAAAAGGGTAAAACAGTCATGCATGAGGTTAGAACATCTAATTATTGCTATGGTATTACGCCTTTAAATGTTGAATCATGTCACTCTGCCAAGATTAATGATGCTGGCATGTGGCATCAGAGACTTGGCCACGTTAATTTCAAGAACTTGTCTAAAAAGAGTTGATTAAAGGTGTACCTAAGTTGGGTAGCCCTCTGAACCGTATCTGTGGTGCGTGTCGAATAGGTAAACATACTAGAGTCCCTCATAAGAAGACCGACACCTTAGGCTCCAAAGCTTCTCTAGAGCTGATTCACATGGATTTGATGGGTCTTACTAAGACTAAAAGCTTAGGAAAAAAATATACATTTTTGTAGCTGTTGATGATTTCTCTCGTTTCATCTAGGTTAATTTTCTAAGAGAGAAGTCTAAAACCTTTGATGTTTTAAAAATTCTTGTCCTTAAGCTTCGAAATGAACAATCAAAGTCTTCCAACTCTATTATTCGCATTCGGTCTAATCATGGAAAGGAGTTTGAAAATTCTGATTTTAAATCCTTGTGTGACTCTATGGGGATTCATCATGAATTCTCTACCCCTAAGACTCCACAGCAAAATGGGGTGGCTAAGATGAAGAACCATGTCATTCAAGAAATGGCTCGAGTTATGTTGCATGAAAAGAATCTGCCCTAACACTTTTGGGCAAAATCTGTGAACACCGCCTGTTACACAATTAACTGGGATTACTTAAGACCAGCTACTCTTCACACTCCCTATAAACTTTGGAAAGGCACCAAATCGAATGTTAAGTACTTTCGGACTTTTTGGAGTAAATGTTATATTACTTCGGATAGGGAACAGTTGGGAAAGTTTAACTCCTGAAGTAAAGAGGGAATCTTTTTAGACTATTCCACAAACTATAAAGCATATCATGTTTTTAATAAAAGAACATCTACCATTATGGAATCCATAAAAGTTGTCATTGATGATTAACCTTTTATTATGCATACTAAAAATGACATTCTTATTTCAAGTGAATTTAATGACAAACGGGAAGCTAAAGAACTTGAAAGCCAGCCCAAGCAAGAAGAAAGTGAAGCAATAGCTGAAAAGAACCCCACCAATGTGAAACAGGGTTCTTAGTTGCAAGGTTCAGAATGCAAAGGTTCTCAACAGAAAGGTCTAGAACCTTCAGCCAGAGTGAAGCTCAACCATCGAATTAGTCATGTCCTTAAAGAGCCACTAATAGGATGCGCACTCAACGACAAATACGGGATGAGGTAACCTTTATGTGCTATGTATCTTTGATTGAACCAAAAATGTGAATGATGCTGTAGTTGATGAATATTGAATTAATTCCATGCATGAGGAATTAGAGAAATTTGCTAGGAATATTGTGTGGCAACTAGTTCCTAGGCCTTCTTACAAAAATGGAATTGTAACCAAATGAATTTTCAAAAATAAAACTAATAAATTTGGTGAAGTTGTCAGGAATAAGGCTAGACTTGTAGCACAAGATTACACTCAGATTAAGGGGATAAATTTTGATGAGACTTTTACCCCAGTATCCTGTCTTGAATCCATTATAATACTTTTTGCAATTGCTCGTAAACTTCATTTTAGATTGTTTCAAATAGATGTTGAGAGTGCTTTCTTGAATGGTGACCTCAAAGAAGAAGTCTATGTTGAACAGCTCAAAGGGTTTGTCGACCCTTCCTTACCTAACCATGTCATGAAACTAAGGAAAACTCTCTACGGGCTAAAATTGGCTCCTAGAGCCAAGTATGAGAGGCTGACCTCGTTTTTGTTGGAGAAGGGCTTTTCTGTGGGTGGTGTTGATCGAACTTTGTTTATTTTCACCCAAAATCATGACATTCTTGTAACTCAAATCTATGTCGACGACTTAGTATTTGGGTCAACTAATGACTTGTTGGTGAAAGACTTTTCAACTAAAATAAGCAATAAATTTGAGATGAGCATAATGGGCGAACTGAACTACTTCTTAGATCTTTAGTTTGGCATGTTCATTTATAGTCTAAGTATGCTAGGAGCATTGTCAAGAAGTTTGGTCTAGAAAACTCTAAACATACTTGGACCTCGATGAATGTCACTCCTAAGCTGTTAAAAGATGAGTTTGGTAAACATGTCGACCAGAACATATACCGTAGCATGATTGAAAGTCTTTTGTACTTTACGGTGAGTCGACCTGGCATTGCTTTTAGTGTTGGTGTATGTGCTCGATATCAGGCTTATTCCAAGGAGTCTCACGTTCGGGCTGTTAAATGTATCATTAAACGTGTGAATGGGATTCCAAGGTATAGGATTTGGTTCACCTATGATACTACATTTGATATCGTAGGTTTTTCTGATACCGATTAGGTCAAGAGTGTCGATGATAGAAAAAGAATATCAGGTGGATGTTTTTACATAGGAAATAATCTTATCTCCTGGCAGAGTAAAAAGAAAAATGCCATCTCCCTTTCCACAGCTAAAGCTGAATACATAGCAGCTGGGAATGGTTGAACTCATCTTCTATGGATGAAACAGATGATCTCTGACTATGGTTTTGAACAAGGTCCTATTGTGTTGTATTGTGACAATACAAGTGCTATAAATATTTCTAAGAACCTTGTTCAACATTCTCGAACCAAGCATATTGATATTCATTTCCATTTCATTCAGGATCTAGCAGAGGATAATACTATTATCCTTGAGCACATTGACACCAAACTTCAAAGAGCTGACATTATGACCAAATCCCTTGACCATCTTAGGTTTGAGTTTCCTAGGAAGACTCTAGGAGTTTATCTGGTCGAGTGATTTTTATTTTTAAAAAAAGGGTATTGAGAACTAATTTTAAGTGATTTGTACATGTATGTATGCTTTAGTATCTTCATATATGTTTTTCTACATCATTCCTTGAGACTCAGTGCATTAACTATTCTTTGGTGACGACCGAGTCATATAGTCTTTGAAATGCATTCTGACCTGACTCTATTTCGTACACACTTATCTTGAATCAGGAAGTTAGGTTTGTCATATCTTCGAATCAAAATATTTCTTAAGTTCTTCTTTAGTATTAGTTTACCTATGATTGCATGAAATAACCTATGTTGATGGCCATAACTCTCATCTAATCTCGGCAGTACTTTTCTTAGTTGTTTAGAGGAAATGGCTACCTGTGAAAATTTTACTTTCTCGTTCGTATTAGTGTGGCAGTCACCTCAAAATTTGTGCTAAAAATGCCTAATCATATCTAAGTAAATGGCTACCTATGCGAACCCTACATTTTTGTTCATATCAGTGTGAAAGTCGCATTTGAATGAATGACCCTTTGATATGTTTGTTTCTGAAAATGGCAACCTAAGCGGACCTTGCTTTCTCGTTCATCTTAGTGTGGCAGCTGCAAGTAGAATCGATATCAACCCTTTTTTTTTTCACTGTTCGTGATTGAGGGGGAGTTTACCCAAAAAATATTTTGGGTCGAAAATGGTTTGAGTTCATGAGACCTTTGGTTTTCTGACACGTTTAAGTAACTTAGCATGTTTTGGCTTTGAATTTGATAAAACCTAAAATCTTTGATCAACTCAGGTCACACGCTCACTGCTTCATCTAGAAGTCACTTTGAATATATTTCATTGCATAAATGTTTGAGTTATCACTAAAAAATGGTTGAGAAGTTGTGTCTCTGTGTTTGAATGTTGATATAACTATACGTGGATACATTGCTACGTCAGGTATTTCTTACTTAATTAATGTGTTTCCAAAGATTTTCTTGTTTAGTGTATGTTTTTTTTGGGTCAAGTTCGTTTCTCTGTGTCTTTGTCGGTTAGTGAGGCTCTCCTTTGTTTTCTATTAGTTTTTGTGTTTGTCTATCTTGTTTGGCCTCACCACTCTATAGATCACTCATGCGGTACATCGAGCGATTTTCTTGATCTCTCGGCTTATGTGTTCTTTGTAAAAGAACCGAGGGTTATCTTTCACTGCTTGATAGACCGCTCGAGCAGTCAATCGAGCGATCTTTCTGTCCTCTTGATTTCTCAGGTCCCTATAAAATGAACCGATAATTGGTTTTCACCGCTCGATAGACCGCTCGATAGACCATCGGGAGCAATCTTGTTGCCCTCTCGATTTCTCTCGTCTGTCTTTTCTCTCTCTGCCACAGAGGTTCAACCGCTCAAGCGGTCTAATGACCTAGCGAACGCTCTTTGTGCCTTGGGTCTTTTCAAATAGCATACTAGGGTTTCCCTTGCTCATTCTAACTCTCCTGCTCTCAATCCTCTCTACGACTCTCTCTCGGTCAAGCTTAGAGCTTTCATGCGTCTCCTTCTCCAGACTTCATCTTCTTGCGTGTAAGTCTTCTCTTCTCTTCTCTCTCAACTCTCGTTTTATGTTTTATGTTTATGATATCTTTGTTTATATGTGTGTGTGTGTGTGTGTGTGTTCTTCCTTTCTCTTTCTAATTTTTTTCTTGTTGCCGTGTGCATGTGTATCCCACTTTCATATTCTTTCTTTGTCATCTTCTCTCGTATGATGTTTTGTTTTTTTTTTTTTGTCTCTTCCCATCGTCTTGGCATTTTTATGTGTGTTCTCCTCATTCGGTTCCTCTTTTGGTCGGTGGTTATTTTGGGTCCCTCGGTCTAGGTTCATGGCCCCTAAGTATCGTTCCAAATCCACTGCTCTGGGAAATGTCACTAAGTTTGCGCGTAGGTTTAAGACTAATGAATCCCTCAAATAATTCCTAAAATCCTTCACAAAATGCCCCATTAAACTTGAACGGAGTGTAACTCTTGGAGACTTTCCTGATAACCCTGTCAATAACTCCTTTCTTGCCCTCCACTATAATAGTCTCTTACACTTTGACTCATCTCAATCTATTAACTTTGTTTGGTTTGGGAGTTCTACATGTTAGGGTTGTATACTGAAAATCATGATTTTTTATTTTAATTTTAGTATTTAATTTTATTTTAATAAAATTAATTTTTTATTTTATGACAATCTTAATGAGCAACGAATACAATATTATTTCTTTAATGTTATGCATGGATGTCCTTTATTCTGTACAGTATTTAATCTGGTGTGTAGAGTACGACTTACACACAGAAAATTAGATTTTAGATTCTTACAGAATATAAGTATTTGTTCACTGTTTAGATGGAAATGGATATACCATCGGTACGATCGTAGCATAGAGTTTTAGTAGGCTTATCGTGGTTACGTGGAATAGATAATAACGTCGTCTATTATTCCAACTCTCTATGTTAGTACACTTTGTGTGTATTGAATGGGACACATTAGGGTAATTAATTTTATACTGACTATATAAATTAATTCACACCCCAAGGTTATTATGAGAGTACTTATGCTCTTAATATTGAAATAATTATTAATTTGTGTATATTTAATATTTATTGTTTTGATTCATTAGAGAGTGCATTATTGTATGGATCTATATTCTCAGAGAGTTGGATAGCAGTATTAATTATATGGTGAATATTAATTATTGACGAAATTCACGTCTTGAATGATCAGGAATGACAATACCCCCTTAAGAAAGCTTATAACTTTTGACCGGGTTAAACCCTGCAAGTGGATTTGATTATCCGGCGGTTAGATAAGTTAAATGGAAGAGTTTAAAGAATTTTAAGATGATAATTAAATTAAATTGTTAGTAATTAAATTTAATTGGCGGGTATCGAGAATCTTAACATGGGGAGATGAGTTAAGCATTTAATAACATGAGCTCAATGCAAGATAGTCTTGAGATTATGGCTTATAGTGCAGTTATAGTTCTTTAGTGGTGTAAACTGTGATTTTGTGTTTTATGAAAATTACCAGAAACCACTGCAAAATTTTCATAATTATAGACACCGCTGATAGGTTTACTTAATTGCCAAAATCGTTGGTTACACTAGAAGTCTTTGTCATAATTATTCTATTGGTCTCTACTGTAACCCTATAAATATGCGAGTAAACTGAACCAAATTCATAACACGTCTTTAAGACTAAGGTTGACCAGATTCTGTCGGTACGAGTTCTTGAAGGATCATAGCCCACACTACGTTCGGAAATTACATAAGAGAATACAGTAGAAGGTTTGACGGGAGCTTAAACTCAGAATCAAAAAGTTCATAGTTGGATAATCAACCTAAAAAGGTATTCTTTCAAATTAACTGTGGTGGCACGAGTTTTAATTTTGATTGTTCGACATCAAAAATTTTATTTGCTGCCCGTTTTGGTGATTGCCTGTCTAGTTATTTTTATCGAAAAATTATTTACAAAAATAATACTCTTGGCAATTTTGCCTCCAACAATGGTATTAGAGCTGCTTTTCTTTTTGTTTATGATTTATCGAGGGGTCGAGTAGATTTAGAACTACGCTAACTTTGTCTTGCAGGTATTCTAATATCAGTTTTATGATCATCTTTTTATTCATGTTTGATTAAATGATTTAGATGATGATTATAGTTAATTTTTTAATCACAACGGTTGATCGCTATAGTTTAAGTTTTTTAGATCGAATGTGAGCCTACGGGTCATAGATTTTTGATGGAATAGCTAGTTTTTTTGTTTTTAAATATTAGTTTAGAATATTTAAGAACATGTTGAATATACAAGAACACAAAAATAGGCATCGGCACCGGCGGTGATTTCAGAAGTTACGGGCCACAGGTTGCGGTAGTTTTTTCATGAAGTTTTTGACAATTTTTCAGCAATGGTTTTTGCATTTTAAAACTTAAAAATAGTATTAAAATAGGTCCCGAAAACACCCCAAAAAAGTGGCATAAAAAATAACCCAACTAGCAACACCTCCAGCGGCGATTCGGGGCCATTTTTAGATTTTTTTGTTATTGTTTTCGAGACTGATTTTGAGCATATTTTTTGTCATAAAATAGTAGTAAAATACTACTAGAAAATAGTTTTAAAAGATGGAAAAATAGTAGAAAAATAGGTGACAAATAGCAGCACAGGAGGCGGCGGCAACAACTTTTGAGGCTATTTTTGGAGCTTTTTGGGCCATTTTCGAGGCATTTGTTTGAAGCAATATATTGGTGGATATCAGTGCTATTTTTTAAAAAAATCAGGATCCAAAAACACCACGGAAAAAGGCCCAAACAGGCGGCTGAAGTTGGTGGTGACGCTAGGGGCGGTGATAGGCTATTTCGGGGCATTTCAATGGCTATTTTCCAAGTTGTTTTCATTCTATTTTAGAAAAACAAATAGTATTTTTGAGAGCTATTTTTCAAAAAAAAAAGCATAAAAAATGAAGCTAGGGAGTGGTGGCAGCATGGGCGGCGCCCACAGTGTGCTAGTGGCTAGCGGTGGTGGTGGATGATCTGGACTGTCTTGGATCGTGTTTTCTAATATGTTTTGATCGTGATGTGATATATTTGTATATCAATGCAAATAAGAGAGTTCTGATACAATCGGAATGCAAGAAACTAATTCAGAAAATGATTCTTACAGCTTATCTTTAACAGGAGACTGAGAGTCTTCAGAATTTCTTTTTGATTATAAAATCGGATTATATACATACCTTGCATTTGTATTCTTATGAACTGCATGTATGATGATTATCTATTTTATTTTTTTCTGTTATTTTATTTAATTCAAAAAATTTAATTTTAATTAAATATTTTGTAAAGGAAAATAAAATTAAGTTTTTTTAATTAATTTTTTTAAATTAAATGAATTTTTTTAGATATTTTATTTTTTTAATAAAATATCACATTTAAGATTATTTTTTTATAAAAAAAATATTTTAGAAAAATGTGAAAATTAATTTTGAATTTTGAATTAATTAAATAAAAATA
>JAOTRH010066750.1:0-18185 GCA_034768845.1 Heliamphora exappendiculata | reverse complement strand
TCAAAGGTAATGATTTAAAAAGATTTGGATAAGATTCTGGATAAGATCAAATCAAAGGTAATGATTAAAAAAGATTTGGATAAGATTCTGAAAATGATTGAAAAACATTTGGATAAGATTATGGATAAGATCAAATCAACGGTAATGATTGAAAAAGATTTGGATTGGATAATATTCTGGATAAGATCAAATCAACGGTAATGATTGAAAAAGATTTAGATAAGATTCTAGATAAGATCAAATCAAAGGTAATGATTAAAAAAGATTTGGGTCAGCCTATAAAAGGCACTTGGTGGCAACATATAATCACATATCATCTCTCACACATAGTGGGCTTTTAAGCCAAACACTCAACGCCACTGCCACCGTGAGCCCGACGCCGCTCAACCACCGCCGTCGCCGGACGCTGCAAACACCACCCACACCGCCGTCAGCCTCCACCACCGTCCCCGGCCACCATTTCTCTCTCTATTATGTAATATCTCTCTCTCTCTCTCTCTCTCTCTCTATTATGCATTGAGATTTTCTCACCGGAGGATTAGAAATTTTGGGATCAAGATCAATGAGAAAGTTTTGTCATGCCTAAGTCGATGTGAGATGTTTAAATATTATCTTGAACATAAATATTTTGAATATAAATGCATGTAAGATACTTAAATATTATCTTGAATATAAATACAGTATTATTTTCGAATCTAAATGTTATTTTGAATATAAATGCATGTGAAATGCTTAAATATTATGTTCAACATAAATATTTTGAATATAAATGCGTGTGAGATGCTTAAGTATTATCTTGAACATAAATACAGGATTATTTTCGAACCTAAATGCAGTATTATTTTTGAACATACATGCAGTATTATTTTTGACACGTGAGAGTGCTTAAGTATTATTTTGAATAAAAATGTATGAATTTTACTTTGAACTTGTTTTATATCCATGTTTTTGAAATCTGAAAAATTGTGATAGCATTATCTTTTCTCCAAATGCCATGATATTTCTAAATATATTATATGCATTTTTTTATAAAGCATGAATATGTGAAAGAAATGTTTTTGATAACGTGCTACTGTTCCAAAGTGTCAAGTTACAAGGGTTTTCGGCCTTTTATATCCCGTTAGGGGAGGTTGTCCAATTTTGGGTGTTGTTGCTCCCTATAAGGGAGGTTGCCCTTTAAACGGGGATTTTTGCCTTAAAAACTTTGCGAGTTATAAGTCCCGGCCAGCATATACCACTCGTGCTTGGTGGAGAGTGGCCCTCATTCCATTACCTTGCTAATCCGTGCATTGAGAATTTATTGTAGAACTTCTAATGTATTTAAGATTCTTGTAGTTGGATAACCTTAGGATTCCTAATCTGTTTGGTTACTTAGAGTCACTTAGCTTATGTTTAGCCTATCTTTTTTAATAAGTTTTTTTCCTTTTTTATAAAAAAAAGTATATGTGAAAAGATGTTAAAAAAGCTAATTGATTTTAATAGGAGGTCAAATCAGTTTGGCTTTTTAGAAGGTTTTTAAGCAAAAAAATTTTAAAAAAAATTAGGCCAAATATAGGTTTAATTGAGTTATGAGTCTTAATTAGATAAGAAAACTTTGATCAGAATTTTATTCAAGATGGAAGACTCATGTACAAGTGACCAAGCTAAAAGTACAAACCAACAAAGCAGGTTCGTGCAAAAGAAGATAAGGCAGAATGTAATCTTCCACATGACCACACGAGCAGTTCCAAATCTGCTCAAGCGGGCCGCGGGCCGTTTTAGTTTAATTGAAATTCTAATTGCTAGGCTGTCTATGCTTATATATTAGTGCATAGGCCTGACTCAAAATTTAACTTTTGTACATCAATATTCAGAGCTCCTAAAGAGAATCAGAAGTACTTTTCGAGTTTTCAATATACGAAGATCATTCGTGTTCGACTTAGATGGAATTCTAAGTTTACCTACGGAGAATTCTACTGGTGTGTAGTTTCGAGAATTCGTTACTGCGGTGATCAAATGGAGAATGATGTACGTGAATTCGGCAAGATAGCTTAAGATATTTGGATTGAGAATTCGATCAAAGTATGTAAGTAGGTATCTTGTAATTGTTCGATTGTTTAGTGCTTGATTATTTGGAGTTGGATTAGTCCCGTAATTTTTATCCAATTTGAGTTTTTCACGTAAAAAATCGCAAGTGTCTTATTTTGTGTGATTGTTTTATTTTTTAATTGTTTGTGATTGCTTAGACCTAAAATAAATTAACAGTTGACGTTATTCCCATTTTGCTGCACATAAAATAATTTAAATATTATTTTTTCAATTGGTATTAGAGCAGGCTCACTCATTTTTTTAAAAAATAAATATAATATTTGTTGATTAAATAATTATAATTTTTTTTTGGATAAAAATTCATAATTTTTTTGGGATAAAAAATACTTTTTGGATGAGATCTAAATAACTGTCAACCACATATTTGCTTGAGGAAGAAAATTTGACTATTAGTTCATTTACTTGTCTTAGTCCTATATTTGTCTATGAAAATTTACAAAATAAGTCAACTAATCATGAACATGATTCTAATTGTAAAATTGAAAAACTGATGATTATGAGTCTTTTTTACATTTATATGAAAAATTGTATGAACAAAATTTCAAGTTGATAAGATTAAATTTAAAATTGGCTACAAAAATAAAATTATTTGAAAAAAAATAAAAAATATGAAACAAGAGTTGTCTAAAACTCAATTAGAAGTTTATCAATTAAAAAATCAAAGTCATTTTTTTCTAAAAAAATTGATTATTGTTGAAAAAGAGAAGAATAATTTGATTGAAAATGCAAAAATAATGAATATAAAATTAATAATCTTGAAAAAAATTTGCATGAGAATATTGAATCAAAGAAATCTCTTGAGTCGAAGGTTATTAGGTTAGAATTCGATCTTAATTCTTCTAACGCTACTCTCAAGAAATTTAATTTAAGCTCAAAAATTTTGAAAAATATTTTAAATGTACAAAAAGTGACTTCTGATTGAACTAAACTTGAAAATGAGAGTAAAACTTTTCCTTCAAACAATTCAAATAAAATTAATTTTGTGAAAACTATAACTTTTGATCTCGCAATATTACCTAAGTCAACTCTTCAATCAAAAATCCATTTTTCAAATGAAAATTTTTGGTAAACTATAATTTAGTCATTCTTTGAATCTTCCTCCCAATGGATAATCTGTTTGGGATGCAAGCGGGCATATCTATAGGATATGTATGCCTATGTGTTGAGTGCATTTTCATTTGCTGCTCGTGCAAAATCATTTTCAGGTGCTTCATCTTCTCTTTCGCTCTTGTCCATCTAGGGTTTTCCTCTTCTCATCCACTTTATGTGGTTTTGGTTGTTGCATCTTCTTCGTGCTCTTCTCTTTATTGATTTGTTTGTATTGCTGTTTTACAGATCTTCAGAACCTGTGCTCGCACAACTATTTTCAGGTGCTTTCTCTTCTTTTTGGCTTTGTTAACAATCTAGGGTTTTGCTCGTCTATGGATTTCTAATTGTCGAATCTAAGCTTTTGGTTGTTTGCGTCTTCTTCGTGTTCTTCTCTTTACTGATTGTCAGCCTAGGGTTTTGGTTATTGGTGAATTCTTCGTGCTCTTCTCTTTATTAATTTGTTTTTATCGCTACGCTTTTGGTTGTTTGCGTCTTCTTGGTGCTTTTATCTTTATTGATTTGCTTGTATTTTTCTATTTTACATATCTTTTTGTTCTCTTTTGCTTTTGGGTTTTGGTTGTTTGTGTCTTCTTCGTGCTCTTCTCTTCATCTTTATTGTTTTGTTTTTGCTGCTATTTTGTACATCTTCAAAGTTCAAGTTTTGTGTTCTCAAAGGTATGTTGTTTGCACTTCTCAAGAGTGTGAAGTTTCAGTCCATTCACACTTAGTTTTTTTCCCTTCACTCGATCATAACCACTATTTGGTCCTCAATACTCTGCGCTCCTTTCATGGTATTTGATGTTCTTCTCTCCACTCTTTGTCAGAAATGCTGCTTCTTTATTATTCACTTATTGAAAATCAACGGCATTACTTTTTTCCTCTTTACTTTTTTTCTTTATAAAAAAAATGAATTTCTAGGTATGTATTTCCTCCTCTTATGAGGAACCTGTGAATGTACCTAACTGGTGACTGCTTCTTGCCTGATACAGATTTGAAATAGTTTCGTTTGTGAACTAACTCTCTATTTTGGTTGGTGGGTAGGTGTGGAAAACTTAAATAGTTCCATTGAACAGACTCCATTTGGGCTACATGTTTTTTTAATCACAGTAACGAACATTTTCTTCTTCTGGGTTGAATTTTTTTCTTGGGTGTAAACTACCTTCTATTGCTAGATCCCAAAAATATACTTGGGTGTGTTCGGTATTATTAAAATTATAAATTTATAGATTATAACTGAAATATATGATTATGACTTCAAGTAGAAAATATAAATATTTTTTACAACGGTAAACTTTAAGTACTGAAATTTGTGTTTGTTAATTTATAAACATAAGCTACAATCAAAAAGCCATAAACACTGCTATTGGGATTTTCCCAACGTTTTGCTAATCTATAAGCCGAAATATCATTTGTAACAAAACAAATACCCTCTTTGTTGTATAAATTTCTTATTTGGAAAAACATTCATTGTTCTTATTGATTCTCGAGTTCTATGTGCTCTACTAAAAATGGGGTAAATGTTAGTTTTGTTTGTTAGCAGATTGGTATTATGTTAAAAATATGGGTAAATTACACTGACTTCTTCTGAAGTTTTTGACAAAAATAGAAACCTCCCATGTGGTTTCAAAAATATCACTAATCTCCCCTGAGATTTCATTTTTGCATCAAATTAATTCAATTGTTAAAATTTCCGTTAAATGTAACGGAAACCACTACCCCACCGTCCACGCCGTCCCTCTCCCTCTTTGGCTCTCTCTCTCTCTGCATCTCTTTCTCTTTCTCATCTCTCTCATGCATCAAAGGAGAAAAAAAACAAAGAGAAGAGAAAGACTACACCCCTGACCCTTGTGCCACACCTCCGGCCACCTCCGGCGCCGTTGTCGCCGCCGCCCACGTTGACCACCACCGTTGGCAATCCCGTCGCCGCCCCAAGCCGTCGTCGGCTCTCTTCTCTCTCTTTCGATCTCTCATATCTCTCTCTGTATATATATATATATATATGTGTGTGTGTGTGTATACATGTGTATATATATTGACAGAAAGAGAGAGATGAGAAAGAGATGCAGAGAGAGAGAGAGAGAGACGTATGTGTTCCTCACTTCCTCTTCCTTTAGCCCCTCTCTTTCTGCCGCCGCGAGCATTTCCTCCCCGCAAGCATCTTCCGCCGTCGCCGTCGTCTTCTTCCTATCGCCTCACCTTCCATCTCTTTAGTTTCATCGCCGTCATCCCTGCACCCGTCGTCCCCGCTGTTGTCATCGCCATCGTTGCATCGCCGTCGTCACCGCACCGCCGTCAGTGAGCGCTGTCGCCGCCTCCACCACACTGCACCACCATCTTCCGTCGCCGCTATCTTCTGCCTCCCCCGTCTCTTGCCTATTCGCCGCCATTGCTGTCGGCTACTCAACGTCATCGATCATCCATATGTACACACACACACATATATATAGAGAGAGAGATATGAGAGACCGAAAGAGAGAGAAGAGAGTCGGCGGGGGCGACGATGGTGGTCGGCGTGGGCAGCGGCGACAACGGCGTCAGAGGTGACCAGCGGTGTGGCAGAAGGGTCAGGGGCGTGGTCTTTCTCTTCTCTTTGTTTTTTTCCTTCTTTGATGCATGTGAGAAATGAGAAAGAGAAAGAGATGGAGAGAGAGAGAGAGAGCCAAAAATGGGAGAGGGACGGTGTGGACAATGGGATAGTGGTTTTCGTTACACTCAGAAATTTTAATAATTAGGTTAATTTAATGTAAAAAAGAAACTTCACGAGAGATTAGTAATACTTTTAAAATCGCATGAGAGATTTCTATTTTTGTCAGAAATATCAAGAGAGGTCAGTGTAATTTACCTTTAAAATATCATTTACAAATGTTTAGCTTGTGAAATTGTAGAATGGGTAGTGAGCCTGCTGACGCAGCCGTGGTCAAGGTGGTGGAAACCAAACGAAGTAATTCTGATGTTAGTCCATGGGGAGGATTGCCTGAGGCTTTGAAGCAGAAGAATGTCGAGTGCTCAGAACAGAGGAAAAGTGTCGAGTGCTCGGAATAGAGGAAGCACTCTTTATGTACGAGCCCGTTATTTGTATGGCATTATTTCTTTGTTAACAAATTTTATTTTTACTTCAAAATTCAAATAAAAATAAAAGAGATGAAAAGTAAACAATTTTTGTAAACTTATTATTGATTAAGAATGTAATTGATTCTTTTATTCTTATTTTTTTTCTCTATCAATTACTAATTGTACGCTTTTTCTTATAAATTATCAACCAAGTATATATCAATACCACTATTTTATATATAATTTTTAATAAATATATTAACTTGTCATGAATTGAAAACAAGGAGCTTTCATCTGAGGTAACTTTCGCATCATATTCCTAATGACTAAACTCATATTTTTACCTCCCATTTATAGCGTTTCGATAAAAAAAAACTAAAAATTAAAATAAACAACATAAAATATAACTTATTAATTTATCTTAATTTATTTTTATTTTTTTGACTTATTCTGAATTTTATGGTTAAATTTATAAATTTTTGTGATTGTTGATTTATGAATCTATATGATCTTTTAATTATAAATTTAGATGATTTAATAATAAATCTGTATGGTAAAATTTATATATAAAATGCATACCAAACACTTTTAAAATAGTGTGTAATGAATTTTTTTTAATAGAATAATCCATAATTTTAGACATGTTCCCAAAACTTTTCAGGTAACACTTTTTTTTTCTCCATATACATAAATTTACATATATAAATATTTACATAATAAATTATTTTATACTTTTAAATACGTGTTAAATGGCAAAGAATGACCTGCAAAACTAAAATCTATATATAAAATAATTTATACTTTTCATAATGTATTTTTCTTCCTAACACATTTTGGAGAAAAAAAAATGTTGAGATTAAATGATCATATGATCAGAAACTTACATTTTTTAAAATAAGTTTTACATTCTGAACACTTTTTAAAAATAATCGCTGTGATTAATTCAAATTTAAAATTTGATGTTGATAACAACTATTTGGAGGGGCCTTCTCTCTCTTCTTCGTTTTACTAATCCTTTTAAATTTCACACGAAAATTATATCAAATACAATATTTTAATTTCATTACAAATAACATAATTTTATAAATTATATATTTTTTAAAACTATAAATATGTTGACCCTAGATCACATGCATTGCCCATGAACTATAAGCTTGTAATATCTAAGGCTGGGACAACTCTTAACATTGTTAAGATTTTTTCGTCAATTTCGGCGACTTTTGATCACCAATTGCGGTAACTTTTTGGTAATTAATTTCGACGACTTTTGACCCCTAATTTTAGTGTCTTTTTTACTACCTTCAATACCAATTCTGATGAATTTCGACGACTAACTCTGGTACCTATTAAAACTATAGATAAATTTATCTATTTACATTCAGAAAATAAAAGATAAATTTTACTGTTCGAATACAACGAACATTGAAGTTTCCCTTTAGTGTTCACCTATATTAAAACAATAGATAAATTTATTTATTTACATCAAAAAATAAGTGAAAGAGATAAAAGTTTCTCTTTAATGTTCACTTATAATAAAATAATAGATAAATTTATCTGTTTGCATCTAAAAATAAGTAAACAAATATAAAATGGAAACTTTTCTCTCAAGTTCTATTTTTATAAGTTGCTTATACATAGGTCCCATTCCAAATTTTGTTTTTAACGCAGTCCTTTTCCCAAATAAGATTCTCACTTTACCCATGCTTCTCAATTGCTTCTCATTAGGCGATAACAAAATGGTAATATTCTCATTTCAACTTGTTTATCATAAAAATTCCCACATTGCGCGACGCTACCCGCCACCACCGACCGACCAACCACCGCCGTCCCAGTGCGCCACCACCTCCGGCGACCCCACCGATGCTATCACCGGCCACCACCTCCGGCGACCCCACCGATGCTAGTGGAGGATATGAAGTTGAGAGAAGCTGGACATTCTACTGCAAATTCGATTGGGACTCAGATCTAATGAACAAGCAAGAAAAAGATATAGATCCATAGATCCGGCCATAGATCCCACATAACTAGCTTCATCTTTAACATCGAAAGAACCAGGAACCCAACTGTGTGTGTTGCCTCCGCGTTTGATGATGGAATGTTCACAAAATGAGACATGTGAAAAATGTGAATATTCAAAATGGGTTGTTAATGCTCAACTGGTGTTCTTACGCTGGCCGATCCTTCTTCATCAGGATCTAAAAAAAGTTCTTCTTCTCTGGCGCGGAACAATCCACCCCCGGTGGAATCGATCGCCGTCATCGAGAACGAACAACGAAGCTTTTCTCACGCGATTACAAAAAGTTCATCACTATCTACAAAAGTTCTTCTTCTTCGGCATCGATCGATCCACTTCCGGTGGAATCGATTGCTGTCATCGAGTATGGAGAACGAAGCTTCTATGACGACACAGGGGAAAAGAAAATGAATGAGTACTAATCCATGGACGAGATATGGAGAGAGATTGTTGTTTCTGATCAAGATGGAAGAAACTTCTTTGCTTGTGAATCTATGGCTTATCCAATCTGGAGCTATATTTATAATGGGTTGAAAAATGAGAATATTCACAATGTGCCATTTCTGTCGAGAACGAAGAACGATACTTTTGACCAAGGGTATAATAGACTTCAAAAAATTAAAAATTTTAAAATAGGACCTAATATAAATGTGATCTAATAAATGGGACTCTTCTACAAAATATTTCTAAAAATAGTATCCAAAACCAATTAACTCATATAAATTTTACTATTCTAATACAACAAACAACTAAATTTATTTTTTGTGCTCACTTATAATACCGGAATAGATAAATTTATATATTTGCATCTAGAAATAAGTTAACAAAGATAAATTTCACTATTCGAATATAACGAACAGTTAATTTTTTTTTAGTGTTCATTTATAATAAAAGTAAATATAAATTTATCTATTTATATCTATAAATAAATGAACATAGATAAAACTCACTGTTTGAATACAACGAACAGTGAAGTTTTTCTTTTGTATTCGCTTATAATAAAAGTAAAGATAAATTTATCTGTTTACATTCAAAAATAAATGAATAGAGATAAAATTAACTATTCGAATACAACGAACAATTAAATTTATTTTTAATGCTCATTTATAATAAAATAAGAGATAAATTTACCTATTTGTATCTAAAAATACGTTAACAAACACCATATGATCAAGATCAAATTAGAACGAACCTAATGAGAAGATTGACAATAATTCATTGTCTATGTCATTCACTGATCTTGAGAACTTATTTTGCAATATCATGGTAGGGGCAAATTATACTAGTCAACAAACTAAATAGTCATTGGGCCAATAGCATGAGTGTTGTCCTTTCAAATAGAAGATAGAGAGTTTAAACATTGTCAAATACAAAATACAAGTAAGTGTATTTGCCAATTAAAAAAATTTACTAGTCAAAAAATAAGTTTTGAAATTTCATCTCCACAATCCAAATGATTATACAAAATATACATACAATCTAATTAGGGGTGTAAAAATAGTTCGGTCCGGCCCGACCCAAGTTTTTTTTTTTTGAGGGGTTGTCCCAATCCCAGTCCCTAGGGTATGGAGGCCTAGGCCTCGGGCTCGGACCTCGGCTAAGCCATGGGTGGGCTTTTATTTTTTTGTTTTTAATTTTTTGATTTGTTTAAGGCTATGAATTTATTAGTTTATTATAAGTTTATAGTATATTATAAGTTTATTAGTTTATTACAAGTTTATAGTTTATTAGTTTATAAGTTTATAATTTATTATAAGTTTATTAGTGTATTATAAAACTATAAGTTTATACTCTATAGTTTATTAGTTATTAATTTTTAAGTTTATTAGTTTCTTATAAATTTATAATTTGTTAGTTTAAAAGTTTACTAGCGAATAACTCGTGTTTAAAGATACTCGCCAATATAATGTGAAGTAAACCTAAACTATCGTGCCTATCATTAGCCGCCATCGATCAACCAAACGACACTTTTAAAATTTACTTTCAAACTAAGAGATTCACGAATGTTTCATCCAATTTTAGTAAGTAATTTTAAAATAATGGCAATAGACATTATTCATTTTTTATTAGTAAAAAAATTAATTCTGGGATGATAAATAATTGTACATAATCTTTTGAAAAATAATGAGAAATAATATGATCAATTCAAAAATAAAAAAACCAATCAACCTCTCTATCACCACAAAAATAACAAAACATTTATAGTGAATCAGCATAAAGTTCACAAATACCACAAATATGATTTACTTTCTTTTAATAGGCTTAATCAATAGATTTTAGATCCAATATGAATAAGATATTGAGAAAATTAGTTCATTGCATGAATATAGGTCTAGATCACAGTAAAAACAATTAGTAAAATGCCAAAAAAATCCCTAAAATTGTCTCTAAAGCCGGGATTAAAAAAACAAAAAACGAAAAAGACAAAATTATTAAGAGATATATGAGAGCATACTCTCTTTACAAAGTGCAGATTCATTAGTTATTGTTTGCTATTGAATCTAGAGAAATCTTTGGGAGTGAATTACCTCCGCCTTGGTTTTGCTACGTGAATTTTCTATCCCCATTGAACAGAATGGAATCCCCCAAAAACTGCCAAAATTAATTTCTTCAATCACAGCACTCTGCATGTTGTGTACTGTATAACGATGATGACAGTGCGGCGAGGACGACGGTAGTGCGGCAACGACGACAGTGAAAGTGAAGAGAGGGGGGAGAGACGCGCTACACTAGAGAGAAGAAGTAGAAAGCATGAGTTTGGGGAAAATGAATCTATATAATCTGACATTTTTATTTTGCTTAGGAGCACGTGCTACAGCAGGAAAGGAGAGAGAGAGGGCCAGGAAAATGGAGAGACTGGGCGAGTGAAGCACGGGTTGTGGAGAGAGAGAGAGAGAGAGAGAGAGAGGGTCACGAAAATGAAGAAGAACAGGGCGACTGGGCGAGAGGGGAAGGGTCGGTGAGAACAGAACAATAGAAATGAGAGTGGGAGATGAACGGTCTGATCGTGTGTAAATGGGCGGGATCTAAAAATAACAACATGCAATCTCAACCGTCCATTGGAAATTAAGAATAATTCTCTACCGTCCAAACATAATTTGTCTCTTAGACAATTTGAAAAATTGAACTATTTTATTATATAGATAAATTCAGTTTATAAATTGAATTACTTATTATATATTAATATTAATTTGTAAATTGTGTTATAAACTAATATCTATAATATATAAATACAATAAACTTAAACATTTCTAATTATAATATAAAACAACTCCCTTAGGGTGGGCATGGGCCAAACGGGCCGGGGGCCCACTCACAGGTTTAAGGGGGCCATCCAAACCCATTCTTACTATTTTCAAGCTCAAACAGACAGGACCGAGCTGCTATGTGCTGGACCAGGCAT
Source organism: Heliamphora exappendiculata (assembly GCA_034768845.1). NCBI lineage: Eukaryota > Viridiplantae > Streptophyta > Magnoliopsida > Ericales > Sarraceniaceae > Heliamphora > Heliamphora exappendiculata. Next base: position 6,540 of record JAOTRH010066750.1, on the reverse strand, counting down.
GAACTGCTCGTAGATTATAGATCAAAATTATACTCCTAAATCTAACTCATATATATATATATATATATATAGATGGGCTCAAAAGTTAAGGATTCAATACAATTCTCAGACAAAATTTTCATCACGAATTACATATTTCGAAAAAACTTGTAATTTCTCAATTTGTGGAGAGTTACTATTAGTACGTGGAGAGCGTTGAGAAAGTAGTAGCATAAGAGGTTATAGTCACCGGGGTGGCTGAAAAAAATCACCGATGATAAATAAAAAAATCATCACAGTGGCTAAAGTTGATAAATAGTGATGACGTTATTAGAGTTTATATCAAGTAATTAACAAAATATAAGTAATAAGGGTGGTTTTGTTTATATAATTGTTAAGCATTAAGTTAGATGGCCTTAGTGTCTAAATTTTTTTAAAACAATGAACCAAGGAAGTTTAAAATAATTCGGTGGACTAAATGCATTATAAGAGCTAAGAATAAAACTTAATAACTAATTATTTCTAAAATTAATAATTGAGGGATCAAATAAAAATAAAATTAGCCCTTAAATTTATATACTTCAAGTGCACCTAAAGTTTTGTTTGGATCAATTTTTATATTGGAAATTTTTGCAAGAGTTTCTCTATTACCTATCTTCCCTGTAACTTCTGAGGCTAACACAAACTATGCACGAAGCGAAGGTACTTCACTCCCGCATTATTGTCTCCGGCCTTCACCAACAAGAGCTTTACCTCCGGAAAATCATCGCCGCCTTCACATCCACCTTCAACCCGTCCTCGCTCCGCCACGCCCGTCACCTATTCGACCAAATTCCGCAGCCATCCGCCTACATTTACAACACAATGTTCCGAGCTTACGCTTCAAGCCTACACCCACACCAAGCGTTGGATCTTTACCACCATATGCACCTATATGGCCCCCTCCCCGATAACTACACCTTCCCCTTTCTACTCAAAGCCTGTTCGAGCCTTAGAGATCTTAAACGAGGCGAAATTATCCATGGCCAAGCATTGCAACACGGGTTTTGTTATGACATTTTCATCCAAAACCCGTTGATTAATCTCTATGGATCGAATTGTAGATTAATGATGGCTCGCCGGATTTTTGACGAGATGGGTTTTCGGGATATTGCTACGTGGACTAGTTTGGTGACCTGCTATGTTAATTATTGCTCAATTGATTCCGCACGGCATGTGTTTGATAGAATGCCAAAAAGAAATGTTGTCTCTTACAGTGCTATGATTGCGGGGTATGTTAGGCGGAATCGGTTTAAAGAAGCGTTAGGATTGTTTAGGGACTTGTTGATGGCGAAAATGGAACCCAATGATTCAACTATAACGAGTGTACTTTGTGCTTGTGCTAATTTGGGGGATCTTAATATGGGTAAATGGGTTCATTCCTATATAAGCCAAAGGACAAAAAACCAATTCGATAGCAGGATCACCACCGCTTTAATAGATATGTATTTCAAATGTGGAAGCATAAAACAGGCACTAAAGGTCTTTCAGGGAGCTAAGGAGAAGTGCGTTGGCGAATGGACAGCTATGTTATCCGGATTGGCCTCTGCAAGGTCTTGGCACTCAATTGGTTGAAGCATTTGAAGTTATGGTCAGGTCTGGAGTTAAACCCAATGCTGTAACATTTGTGGCCCTTCTCTCTGGGTGCACCCATTCAGGACTAGTAAATGAAGGTCTGATATATTTTGGCAGAATAACAAGTGACTTTGGGATTGAACCGACCTTTGAGCACTATGGCTGTGTGGTTGATCTTCTCGGTCTAGCAGGATTCATCGAATGAGCCTTTCACTTTATCGGGAATATGCCTGTTAAGGCTAATGCTGCAATCTGGGGTGCTCTTCTTAATGCTTGCAGGGTCTACAAGAAAGTCGAATTTGGGGAATTAGCGGCCAGGTGGCTAATCAGTGATGAGCCATGGAATGGAGCACTTTATATGGTTTTATTGGGTTTGTATAGGGAGGCTGGGAGATGGGATGAAGTGGAGAAGGTAAAGGAGGAAATGAAGGTTGGTTGTAGAAAGATCCTGGGTTGTAGCTTGATCGAAGTGAATGGGATTTGTCATGAGTTTGTGGTCGGCGATAAATCACACCCGGGTACACTTGAAGTATGTTCAGACCTTGCTAATGTCATTACTGAATTTGGTTATTTTTTTGTTAATGAAATCTCAAGATAGAGATAGATAGTTTTCTGATTTACAACTCAGAGCCTAGGACCTAACAGTGCAAGTTGATATAGGCAGATCGGACAATGGGGCTCACATCAACAAAGAAATGCTTAATTTTGACAAACTGAGGTTTATTCCAGAATCCGAACAGGCACCTCTGGGGAACATATGAGTTTTATTGATGTACTAAACTTGAGTCGACGAAGTGTGAGTTCGTGTTCTCTTTAATATGGAGCGGCGACTTTTTTTTCTCTCAAGCTCATTTTGGTTATCTCGAGGAACCTGTCTGCATGGTCAAATATTAGTTTCCGGACTCTCTGCTCCCACTCTATGTTCTGGTTCGTGAATGCCAACTTCCAAAAGTGCCGGGAATTATCTCTGATTTCAGGTAAATCTCCATTACAAACCATATTTTCCATTATTCAAATTGAACTCGAAAAGCATTGTTTATGGTGTCTTGCAACAAATACATTCATGCATATGCAGAGTGTCACGGCATTGGAGTTTCTAAGCTAACCGAGACATGCTCTTTTCTAAGCATTTTGAGCTTCACATGTACTGAAAAAAGTTTCCAGATAGTACATCTAAGTGAATTTCCATGAAAAATACACTACACATTACAAATAACCATATAGTTTCCTATGCTCTCAATTGAGAACTGCTGCTTCTTTTTATGGAATATTTGTTGCCAGATACCAAGTGATGTCCTCATCTATTTGATAATTCGTTCATTGCCTGCCATGATAACTTGCTGTTCGCTAGATAAACCTGCGAAATTCTCTTTTTGCAGGACTGGTAAATTCAAATCGTAACGTTATTTTTTAGACCCACTTATGCAGTTACACGCACTTTGACTAATTCTTGGAGGATCAATTTTATCGTCAACTAACGGAAAGTCCGATTAAAGTCTTGTATTGACTAAACTCACGAGAATACTTAAAAGATTTCGAACTGAGATTTTGGAAAACAAATTTCCCAAAGTCTCGTGACTTGACTACTAGGCCAATAACTAGGGTTTCCAATGGCAACGGTTTGGGGATTTCTTTACGCACATGATTGGCCATTTCAAGCCATGATTTTTCACCAACCCGAGACTTGTTTCCAAATTGTGCTCGGTGATATAACATGCTCGTAATTTTATTCACAATTCAAAAGTAATAGTTCAAATTCATATAAAACCTAGTCTATATTACACGATTAAATTTAGACTATTTATTTTAAATTATAAATAAATTTATAAATTTGATTTTCAAATACATAGTATTTCCAGATTCATAGCGAAAAAATGGCATTGAGAGATCCTCCACCCACCCAACCAGTGGAAACTTGATTTGATTCAGGTTGGCTCATTTGTCAAAAAAATTATAATATTGGTAATAACTTCTTGAGAAGACTATTCATTTTTGCTTATCGGCTGGCCTAACATATGAGACCTAAGACTATTTTTTTCTTTTCTTTTCACTTTTCTTTTTCCTTTTCAAGGCTTTTCAGAGGACATAACAATGGGAGAAAGAATGAATAAAGCCTTCTCTCTTTAAGCATACAGGAAGAAAAACCTAACTACCAAAATGCAGGAATTGGTATTTGAGCCTTGCATTGAACTATGAAACTCTAAATTTTTATTTAATAAAGTAAAGCCAATTTGTTGTGTTCGGGTTAAATTTGAGAAAAAGCCTTTTTTTTTAAACTCATATTTTGGAAAGTGAACCTTTTGTTCCTACGTTTTCTCTCTTCTAAAAGGAATTAAAATTTAAATTAAAAAATATTAATATTTATTACTGTAAATTTATAACTTTCAATAATAAAAATTTATATTTTTAACTTTATAAAAATTATAAGGAAAATTATAATCTTTGTAACTTTTTACTAAACTAAACTTAAAACTAAGGTGGTTTTTTGCGTGGTCAAAATCGGTATCTTATAAATTTTAATTTATAGTAAAATTTTTGAGTATTTAGTAAAATTTATAGTTAAAATAAAAAAAAATTATAAATTATTATAAAAGTTATGAATGTTTAAAATATTTATAATTTATAACTAAAATTAATAATAAAAAATAAAAAACTATATAATATTAACTTTGTCAAACACCCCTTAAAAAGTAAATTTTAACACATTTTCTATTACAAAAATGATTGACAAAGCAGCGTTACAGCTCATTAGCTTTCATTACAAATTTACAACCAAAAAGATTTGAAAAAAGAAACCCTCAACCTGAATCTCAACCCCAAGTGAAACAGGAAAGCAAAAACGATACTGATACTGAATGACAAAACTACCCCTCAAAGCAGTGAAGTGGCGAGCCCCAATTCGCCGAACGATGCGAAAACAAAATATACCAAAAACAGCACCCCACGTGCCGGACTCTCACGTGATCGACTACCAAATAGTCTTTCACATATTTACCAAAGCTAGAGAAATTCCCCGAATTCCTCTGTCGGAGCTGCTCTCACCGGTCGTCGGCGGCATCGGATTCCGAACAGAACGCATTATTGACGGATGTAGTTATGGAAGAGATCGTCAGATGGTGCATCCACAGAAGACGAAGAAGAAGCAAAGCGAAGAGAGCAAAGCGACGGACTCGACGGCGGAGATGAGGGACCAGACGACGTCGTCTACGATCGAGGAGTTGAGGAGGTTCTGCGGCGCCCACCTCGGCGAGAAATCGGAGAGGCGGAGACTGTGGGGCCAGGTCGGGGGGAAGTAGGAGGAGAGGAGTCTTGGCCAGCGGAAGATCGAAGTCGGTGGCGAGAGATTGAGTTCGAACCACCGGAGCGCCGTCGACGACCACCGCCACGAAGACATCGCAATCCTCTATTTCTCTCTCTAGATTGTCTCTGTCTGTCTGTCTGTCTCTCTCTCTGTCTCTCTCTCTCTAAACACAACAATGATTCTAGCATGTAGAAAAAAAGGTAAGGTGGGGGGTTATATAATTATTCAAAATTTGAAGACGTGGTGTGGTGAACGGTGGTTGTTTGTTTTGGGAAATGGGAATGATAAACGTGATTCCTCCTGATTTTTTAAAAACTGATAATTATTTGAAATAATGTGATTTTTTTTTACCTTTAACTTATTTTTTGAGATGTTAATGGGTTTTTTACTTTTTGGTAAAGGTGTTGTTTAAAATTGTTAAAAGATATAATTTATAAATTGTAATTTATAATAAAAATTATAAATGTTGATAAAGATTATAATTTATAGTTAAAATAAAAAAAATAAATAATTATAAATTATAATAAAAATTATAAGTATTTAAAAAAATAAAACACTAAAAGCTTTGATATTTTATGGACTTAACATATAGGTCATATTGAAAGATCCAAACTTTCTTTTTTGGAGCATAAACGAATGTGACCATTCAAACAGCTCGTCCTACTGAAATACCAAAGATGTGTTTCATTCGATGACTAAGAAATATATTTGGAATTGTTGATGCCACCGCACAAAAAAAAGTAGAGTGGAATTAATGATTTGAAAAAGAGAAGTTGGTGTAGCCAAGGATTGAGTCCTATTTTTTTGGATTTGCTACTTGACCCATATTCTATTATAGAAATTTAAAAGTTACTAGTAATAGTTTTGCTAAACATCTTGAAAATATATAGTGGTGATGTTTAGAATTACTAAAATTAGTAGTTTATACATTATAACTTGTAACAAAAATTGTGAATATTTGATAAAAATTATAATTTGTAACTAAAATAAAAAAAATAGTTATAGTTTGTAGCAGAACTTGTTAGTAATTGATAAAAATTGTAACATATAACTAAAATTAATAATAAAAAATTAAAAGTTACCGCTTTGCCAAACACTCCCAATATATTTTTATTTTTTAAAGTTTCTAAGCTTGCTTAAGGTGTTGATAGTATTTTGGGTAAATTGCACTGACCTCCCACGAGATTCACGAAAACATCAATCACTTCTCTTATCATTTCTGAAATGTTACTAACCTCCCATCGGATTTAGTTTTTGTATCAAATTAATCCAACTGTTAAATTTTTGTTACTACCTAACGAAAAACCACCAAAATCACCCCTAAAAACCACCACTGCCAGTGAGGGTGGTTTTGGTGGTGTAAGAGAGAGAGCGGGCAGAGAGAAGAGAGAGAGATGGTAGAGATGGGAGAGGGCAGAGAGACCGAAGCTTCAAAACTGAAACAGTCGACCCCCACGCCACCGCCGCCACTAGCCCCTCACCGCTAGCGCCACCTCCGGTCTCCAGCCGTCGTCACCTCTCCGATCACCACTGCCGGTCATCGTCGAACCTGTCGATTTCTGCCGTCTCTCTCTCTCTCTCCCTCCGCTCTCTCGCTTTCTTTCCTCTCTCCTCTCTGCGCCCTCTTTCTCTCCGTCCCTCTTTCT
>JAOTRH010066720.1:0-18189 GCA_034768845.1 Heliamphora exappendiculata | reverse complement strand
GGTGGAAGATGCCGTCATGGTGATCCGGCGATGCGGTTGCTGAGAGGTATAGTCTGCTCTGATATAGCAGGAAGCTGAAAACCCAAGAACTTCTGTCGGCATTGAGTTCTTGACAACAGGGATGGGGTAATGGTCAAGACAGCGTTGGCGCGAACCAAACTAGGTCCTAACTGCCCTATACTAACTTCCCTATGCAACGTCTGTTGACCCCTGAAGGTCGCACGATATCAAAAGGCTGTTTGGGTACTGATTATCGCATTCGAATACCAGTTTACTTACTTAGCCTAAGCAAACGAAAAAATTAGCTAACCCGGTCGACTCAATCGCGCAACAGCATGGCCGTCAGTCACAGCCGGCCAAAACACGCTCAGAAGAAGAGACACGAAGTACATACTCAGAAAAAAAAATGGCGTACTGGAAATAGCTCGGTTGTGAAGTCCAGGCCGTAACTCACCTGCCCACTGGCACAGGTGTTATTATTATTAGTAATACAGAAGTCCATGCAGAGGCTCTGGGTTGCAGAGCTGATCTGGCAGATGACATTTTTGAACCTTTCCAGGCTTCTCAAGGCCAGGCTACACTACCACATGTTGTTACACAGCATTGCGAAGACAAATCAATAATGGGTCCTTCATTTTGGTACATCATTTAAAAAAATAAAAAAATATTTGTGCACAACGTATAAATGGGAGTGGTGGTAGATTTAGCCACGGCTCCCACCTCACAAGATGCCAATTCTCTTTATTTTTAAAAAAATAAAAAATAGAGATATTTTATTTTATTTTTGTATTTTTAAAGTGAACTATTTTAATGATATGAATTTTTTTTATTATAAAATTTATCGAAAACTATGTACATAAAAAATAAAGTTAATCGAATATTGGTAATAGCATAGATAAATCGCGTTATTTTTAATGAAATAAACAAAATAGGTAGATCAATTTCCTATCAATTTAAAAAAAATTTATGTAGAAAGAAATGAATGGCGAGAATTCTCCAAATGAACCCATTGTAAGAAATGGAGTCCTCTTCATTTAGTTTAAAAATATGGACGATCAAGATCCGGATGGATAAGATATGAATGAGACAACAACTCTTGACAAGAGGTTTGGTTTGTTCTCCATTTTCATATCATATCATATCATATCATGATTGTTATGAAAAATGATATAATTACTCTATTTTTAGTCTTTATAATTTGGTTATTTCTTTCCAACGGTGCAAATTTTATTTCTTTTATTCCATCACAAAATCTGAAAAGGTTGGGCAGAATTGGAAAACTTTTTAGCTGTCCAAATCTGAAAACAATATAAAAAGTTGAAATGGAGACACAAGTAAAACAGATAAAAAAAATAAAGAATTATTTAATCATTTACCAAGAGGTAAATAAAAGATAAAAAAAGAAAGAATGCTCCATTTTTTACACCAGTAAAAAAAAGAGCATTTAACTTTTCGATACTAATTTTAGTAATAAATTATAATATTTTTTTAAAAATACTTATAATTTCTATTACAAGTTATAATTATTTTTTTTAGGACTTTTAGTCAAATGTCCAAAAAAATAAGTTTTAACGCATAAGATTTATCAACAAAAATTTTAATACATAAGATCTAATCGCTTACAGCACAAATAAATTTAACACAAACAGATAAATTTATGTGTAATGTATACAAATAAATTTATCTGTCGTCTTATTTTATGCAAGACAAATAAATTTATCTGTGTTCTTTATACAGATAAATTTATTTGTCTTCTTATTTATCTGTGTGCTTTATACATGTTTTGAAAATGTACAGTGTTCTTTATACAGATAAATTTATCTATCTTATTATTTATGCAAGATAGATAAATTTATCTGTGTGCTTTATGTGTGTTTTAAAAAAGCACAGTGTTCTTTATACACATAAACTTATATGCATGCTTATTTATGCAAAATAGATAAATTTATCTGTGTGTTTTATATGTGTTTTAAAAAGGTACAGTGTTCTTTATACAGATAAATTTATCTGTCAATAAATTTATCTGTATACTTATTTATGCAATATAAATAAATTTATCTGTCAATAAATTTATCTGTATGCTTTATACATATTTTGAAAATGTACAGATAAATTTATCTGTTATAAGGCTCAATTGGATCTCACGCATTAAAACTGGATCTCGCCTGTTAATTTTTTTTTATGGTGGATGAAAAACAAAATCGACGCTACTTTAAGGATCTAAGTCTAATTTTTCGTACTTCTTTTTTCTATAAATTACTAGTTTCTGCTATAAGTTATCATATTTTTTAAACACTCACACGCACTCCAACAAAAATCACTTTCAACAACGTAGAAAAAGTTGTTAGCCAAAGTATTATTGGATCGGCAAAGTTTTTTTCCGAAACAAATCAGTGCGTCACCATCTTGTTGGTAAGGTAACGTGTGAGACCCCGAACCGTACCTTTTTTTAAACGTTTAAGTGCTGACAGTGTTTGAGTTAACCCTTAACCTCGGTCTGTTGGGTTTTTGTTTCTTCATAGTAGAATAGCATGTGTGTATGAGTTTTACGCTTGTTCGAGTTCGAAAGAGACATGTTTGGTTTGGCGAAGGGCTGTAAAACCTGTTTCAAAATAGAAATCATTTTTCTTCGTTGTCCAGTCGACTGGACTGGGTGATTCAGTCGACTGGGGTGGCAGTATGGTGATCCAGTCAATTGGGTTGGGACTCCAGTCGACTGAGCTATGTCGGTAGAGCATGTTTGGCATTTCAGTAGCCTCATCCAGTCGACTGGGTTGGGCATCCAGTCGACTGAACCCTTGAATTTTAGCATTTTCTATAAATATCAGACATTTGAGATATTTTGGAATATTTATTTTTCAAATCTAGTTTCTCTCTCATGAAACCTTTACCTTCTCTTTAGATTTTGATGGGCTTGGGGCTTGATTTTCAGCAATCGGACAGTGAATCCTTGTTATTGGAGCTGGGAGCTTCGCATCTATCTGGAAAGAATCCCATTTTGTCAAGGTTCAATTTTTGAGACGTCGAGCTTTTGGCTCAACGAGGTAGGATCCTAGACTCTATTGTTGTTAAAGGGTGCTACGTGCAATTATATGTTTTTTCACCAATTAAAAATGCTTTAAATGTTGTATATTCGTGTTTAAACCTTGTTGTTGGATAAAAAGCTTATTTTTACGCTTTTTATTGGTTTATTACATGATTCAGATGTGTGGATGTTTGTGATTTTCAAAAAGATAGTTTTGAAAATGGTGGTTTAGTGAAACTCTTGAAAACGTGTTTTTGGAGGTTTGAAGCTAACCCTCGGGGTTGAGTCTCAGCTTTGAAACATTTTGATGGAAATAGTTTTAAATGTTATTGATCTTTATGGGTAATGGATTTTGGATCTTTTTATACATGTTGATGTATAACTATATAACTATTTTACAGGTTTTTCGTAGTCGAGCTATGCACTAGTTTTTAAATAATTCATTAGATGTACCGTGGCAGTGTTTGGTTTGGGTGTTTCTTTCCTTGATTTTTTGCCCGTAGGGCAATTGGGTGCTTCTTCCCTCAGTTTTAGCCTGTAAAGAGCTGGTTGCCCCTGTGTGTGGCTGCGTTGTTATAACTCTGTATAAAACTTATCATTACCTAGCAAGCCTTAAGTGGTTTAGGGATAGGTAATGGGCAGGAGTCTATAGTTGTTACCTTTGTCTTGAGTTGATAGAGTCGGTACATAGGATTCATTTTATTCAATTTTCCTCGGTTGTGTGTTCCGAGTGAAAAATATCATTTTGTCCTCGGTTGTGTGATCCGAGTGAAAAAATAACATTTTGTTACTGCTTTTCTTTAACTATGAAACATTATTTGTATTGTTGAAATGCTTAGTTTTGAGGATGGAAAACCTTTTTGAGGCTTATGTTAGCCTGATGGAAAACTTGGGGTTTCATAAAGTAAAACCGTTTTGAGGCTCATGTGGTCGAGTCAACTATGCTATATGATTGTATATCCTATTTTACGACTTTACAGTCTGTTTTTATTGGGCTTCGGCTCACGGTGTGGAATTTTGTGAAATTTTTTTTTCAAGTGAACGTGGTCCTGTAGGTTGACCTTGAGGTGCCCAGAGGTAGCTGATGAAAAGACTGATGTTTTGTCTCTGTTAAGTAGTTTATACCTTTTGTTTATGTTTTATGTTTGGATATAACATATTGTAAAACATATGTAATTCTTATAGATGTATACATAATTTATTACTTTCGAAAGAACCATGAGCTGGTTGTTATTTTTCGTAGTTTCTTACTACATTTTTCGTTGCTTGGTTCAATGGCTTACAAAAGGGGTTTTCAAATGGTTTAGATTTCATTCAACTCTTGTGCTTCGAGGGAGATTTTAGAACGGCCTAAGCTTTTTTTAAAAAAAATATTTTCTTATCCAAAACTTGTATTTTGTTTTTAAAGGCTTGATTTGTGGGGCCGTAATCGTAGTCTCTTGAGCTACTCTTTTAAATCAAATAAATCCTCGGTAATACGTTTTACAAAGGATTTTTCCTCGCTTGGGCTTTGTGGTTTTCATCCCTTTTTGTTTGGCGAATTTTGGTGGTTGTTAGTGGGTTTTTGCGTGATCCAGAGTTTGGAGCGTGATAACTTGGTATCAGAGTTATGGGTTTGAATACTTATGAGCCATGGGAAGAGAGTGCGTTACCTTGTGAGAAAAGATCTGTGTGTGCTTTATTGCCTGTGTTTGGAACATAAGCATGATAGCTTGCTGTGTATATGAGAGTATGGAGGTTAGAGCTTAGGATAAATTAGTCATACCTTTAGGCGTTTGAATTAACAAACTTGGGAGCCAAGTTAGAAATGTGTTTTGCGGACGTAATTTCTAGCAAAGAATCTAAGTAGGTTATCTAAAGTGATGCGTCATTCTTGTCGATTCTCCTCAGTATGTGTGCTGTGTCTGCATATTCGTTTTGGCTATATGTTGACATGATTATGTGGTACGTGTTAGAAATAACATGATAGATAGATCTTAAGCTGTCGTGTTTTGTTTTTCTTTTATATATGAACTGTACACCCTTCGAGACGATGAGACCGTGGCTAGGGTCTTAGATATGCGACTCAGCTGTAGTTGTTGCTGAGAGACAAGGTTATGAGTTAAGTATCGACCACCTGGTGCATTGTGGAACTCGTTGATGAGTTCGGGTTAATCGCGTGAGGTTGACCTTGGTGGGTAACCTGTTGAGTGTTCGTATGAGCTCAGTTTTGTTCGGGTATAGTCGAAGCATAGTTGATAGTTTTAGCTTTGGCAGTTGGCTCCTCTAGAGAGTATGCTAGTGGAAGTGGAGTGGCATTATGGATAGCCTTGTGAGTAGGGGCGATGGGGTGTCAGAGACCCATGGAATTAGTTGTTATGACTGGATTTGGGGAAAGTGGTAATCTCTTTCGATTAGGGTTTGGTGTACATGGTTTGGTCGTGTGATGGATTAGGTATGTCGTGAGCTATGCTATGTTATGAGCCATGTCCTCAGCATGGGGTATAGACGGGAACATAGTGGATGGGAGCGCGATAATCCTTGGCCGGGCGTATGTTGAGATAGCAGAACGTGAGTGGTTCTAGGAATATCCCTGCTAGCAGAATGTCGATGGTAGTTAGAGTTGTCTGATGACCTTGGACGTTGTATTCCTTCTTGAGGTTTGAGAATTGAGTTCTGAGTGAGTGAGCTCAAGGATATGGGGATGAGTATGAGTTGCAGATATGCTGGGAAGAGCATGGGTTGCGACTGTATTGGAATGCGTAAGGGTTCAGGTTATGATTCTAACCTGCGACGAGTAGCACTTCTATGAGATTTCTACAAGAACTCAGGTTTGTGGTCTGGTCGTTACCCTAATGCTCAGGAGTTCGTGTTTGAGAACCGTGCTGGGTGCACGTGGTTGGCTTAGTGTTGTGATGGTGCATCCTAAGTATGATATGTTGGAGGTTATTTGTGTTTCACCTTAGGTTCAGAGATAGATATGTTGTTTGTCCATGGGAACGAAGTGTGGAGTGATGAGGTTCAGTAGTGGACCGTGTGGTCTGGCTGGTCTAGGACGATAGGTGAGAAATCGTGGGTTACGATACCTGTGATCGATGTGTGTTTTGAGAGCAAAAGTGTAGAAGGTGTTTGCATGGTTAAGGGAGTTATTAGTAACTCTAGATGAGAGGTCTCAGGATTAGGTTCCCTTTATTCGATGCCGTGTACTTTCTATGTGATCTACTTGGAAAGTGGGCTTGAGACCACGACGTGGCTGTGGTTCGCCTAGCAGGAGTTAGATGAGTAAATGCAACCTTGTGGAGTGAGGTCTTGGCGTGATGGGAATGTTGACGCGTGTCTCCGTGTATGACTAGTGACGAGCTTGTAGTCCTATGGGGTGTGTTTTACCAGGTATGCAAATTGATGGTGTTCATGTGTGTGAATGAGGTATGAGAGTTGAGAGCTTGGTGTAGCGGATGATCTGAATATCATGATCGAAGTTGACAGCAGCTGTGTGACTGTAGTCGATGTGGCCTCGAGGTAAGATTTACAGAGTTCTTAGAGGTTAAGTGTTGATGAGTACTGGGAGTACGTTGAGGTTGGGTTATGATTTCTTGTTGGCCCTTTTCTTTTCTTTGGATGGAGGGAGAGAGAGTTTTCTTATAGACAGTTGTCTGGTGTGAGTTATTTCATCTTGGTTGGATGGAGATGCCAGGTTCTTGATTGGTTTAGATTTGATTGTGTTATGAGACCATGAATATCTCTAGGGGTTTTGTAACTTGTATCGCCGTGATTGGATGATTATAAGATGGATTCTTCGTGGCTTCGATGCGTGGTGCAAGATGCTCTACATCCAGGCATCTACGTGTGTGATTCAGAATTCAATTGCTCTTGCGGTTGGGGACCGTAAAGAATTGTATGTTGGGGTTAGTATTGTCCTGTGGTGGAAGACCTTAAAAGAGTATGTATGAGTGTGGTAAACATGATAGGTCGTGGTAACCTAGTCAGTATGGCTCGTTTTGTATGATGGTTGAACCATTTGGGTTGTGTTCCCTATGAGGTTGAGTTTGTAGACTAAGAATGCTAACGCTTGTCATTGTTAACAAGGGAGTTGGTGTTGAGACGTAGAGTTGTTTCTGTAGTGATCAGCTGGGTTTGCATCAGAGATTGTTGATGGTTGATGGGCTGGTGTTTGGCTCGAGTTTCAGCGTTAAATTTTGGGGACGAAATTCCTTTAAGAAGGGGAGACTCGTGAGACCCCGATTCATTTCTTTTTTTAAATGTTTAAGTGTTGATAGAGTTTGAGTTAACCCTTGACGTCAATGTGTTGGATTTTTGTTTCTTCATAGTAGAACAGCATGTGCGTATGAGTTTTACGCTTGTTCGGGTTCGAAAGATGCATGTTTGGTTTGGCAAAGGGCTGTAAAACCTGTTTTAAAATAGAAGTCATTTTTCTCCGTTGTCCAGTCCCAGTCGGCTAGGGTGGCAGTATGGTGATCCAGTTGACTGGGTTGGGACTCCAGTTGACTGAACTATGTCGGTAGAGTATTTTTGGCATTCCAGTAGCCTCATCCAGTCGACTGGATTGGGCATCTAGTCGACTGAACCCCTGATTTTGTGTGTTTTCTATAAATATTAGACATTGGAGATATTTTGGAATATTTATTTTTTAGATTTGGTTTCTCTCTCATGAAACCTCTGCCTTCTCTCTAGATTTTGATGGGTCCAAAGCTCAATTTTCAGCAATCGGACAGTGGATCCTTACTATTGGTGCTGAGGGCTTTGCATCTATCTGGACAAAATCCCATTTCGTTGAGGTTTGGTTAAGAGACATCGAGCTTTTGGCTCAACGAGGTAGGATTCTAGACTCTATTATTGTTAAAGGGTGCTACGTGCAATTATATGCTTTTTCACTGGTTGAAATGCTTTAAATGTTGTATTTTCGTATTTAAACCTTGTTATTGGAAAAAAAAGCATGTTTTTACACTTTTTATTGGTTTATTATATGATTAAGATGTGTGGATGTCCATGACTTTTAAAAATGTGGTTTTGAAAACAAAGGTTTAGTGAAACTCTTGAAAAACATATTTTTGGAAGTTTGGAACTAACCATCAGGGTTGAGTCACAGTTTTGAAATATTTTGATGAAAATTGTTTTAAATGTTATTGATCTTCGTGGGTGATGGATTTTGGATCTTTTTATACACGTTAATGCATAACTGTATAACTATTTTACAGGTTTTCCTAGTCGAGCTACGTACTGATTTTTAAATGATTCATTAGATGTACCGTGATAGTGTTTGGTTTGGGTGCTTGTTCCCTCGATTTTAGCCCATAAAGAGTCGGTTGCCCGCGTATGTGGCTGCGTTGTTATAACTTCGTATAGAACTTGTCATTACCTAGCAAGCCTTAAGTGGTTTAGGAATAGGTAATGAGCAGAAGTCTATTGCTGTTGCCTTTGTCTTGAGTTGACAGAGTCGGTACATAGGATTCATTTTATTCGATTTTCTTCGGCTGTGTGTTCCGAGTGAAAAATATCGTTTTGTCCTCAGTTGTGTGATCCGAGTGAAAAAATAACATTTTGTTGCTGCTTTTCTTTAACTATGAAACGCTATTTTCATTATTTAAATGCTTGGTTTTGAGGATGGAAAATCTTTTTGAGAATCGTGTTAGCCTGATAGAAAACTTAGGGTTTTATAAAGTAAAATCGTTTTGAGGCTCATGTGGTTGAGTTAACTATGCTATATGATTGCATATCCTACTTTACGGCTTTATAGTCTATTTCTATTGGGCTTCGGCTCACGGTGTTGAATTTTGTTCAAAAATTTTTTCATGTCAACGTGGTCCTGTAGGTTGATCTTGAGGTGCCAAGAGGTGGTTGATGACAAGACTGATGTTTTCTCTTTTTTAGGTAGCTTATACCTTTTTGTATATATTTTATGTTTGGATGTAACATGTTGTAAAGCATATGTAATTCTTATGGATGTATGCATGATTTATTTCTTTCGAGAGAACCATGGGTTGGTTGTTGTTTTCTGTAATTTCTTACTACATTTTTCGTTACTTGGTTCAACGGCTTACAAAATGGGTTTTCAAATGGTTTAGGTTTCATTCAACTCTTGTGCTTCAAGGGAGATTTTAGAACGGCCTAAGCTTCTTTTTAAAAAAAAGATTATCTTATCCAAAACTTGTATTTTGTTTTTAAAGGCTTGGCTTGTGGGGCCATAACCGCAGTCTCTTGAGCTACTATTTTAAATCAAATAAACCCTCGGCACTACGTTTTTACAAAAGTTTTAGCCTCACTTGGGCTTTATGATTTTCATCCCTTTTCGTTCGAGGAGTTTTGGTGGTTGTTCGTGGGCTTCCGCATGACCCGGAGTTTAGGGTGTGACATAATGTTTGGAAACGGTTTCACCAATGTATATACATTGGTAAAAAAAATAAATTTGCCAATATGGTTTCGCATCGCCAATAATTTCTTATCGGCAAATAAATGACTCATTGGCAAAAACTATTCATATCTAGACTATTTTGACATTTTTGCCAATGATAAAAATCTAGACTAGTTTGACACTTTTGCTAATGATAAACGCTGTCGATAAAAGTAATTATAACATTTTTAATTTTAATACTTTGCCGGCACATTAAAATGTGTCGCTAATGGTAAAGTTTTGCCCGCAAATGAGTTTGAAAAAATAATATTTGAATTATTTTGTGTAGCGGAATGGAAATAGCGTTTACCGTTGAATTATTTTAGATTAGACAATCACAATAATAATAAAAAAATAAATCAAACACACCAAATAGAAACTCAAAATTTTTTATGTGAAAAACCCAACTTGGGTAAAAAATCACTGGACTAATCTAAATCCAAGTAATCAAGCACTAAACAATCAAATAGTTACAAGACACCCACTTATAGATTTTGATTGAATCCTCAATCCCAACATCTTAATATTTATCTTGCTGAATTCACGTACAATGTTCTTCACTTGACCACCACAGCAATGAATCCTCGAAACTTCGCAAACATCGAATCCTCAATACTTTTATACCGGCAGAGTCCTCTGTCAATAAATTTAGAAATCCATATGAGTCAAACACGAATAATTTTCGTAATCTTGAAGAATCAAATGCCACTTCATATATTCTTTAAAACTCTGGTATTTTGTATTTCAGAAGTGATATTTCGAGTCAGAGTGGCATGCCTCTTTATATAGGCATACAGTTCCTGCAGTTAGAGTTTCAATCGAATTAAAACTGCAAGGGGTCCGCTCGGGTAAACTTGGGACCGCGCGAGTGGTTATGTTGCAGGTTGTATTCTTCCTTTTCCCCTCTTGCACGAATCTACTTGAATAGCTTGTACTCTTGACTTCAATGTATGTGCTTCAGTCTTTTGGCTGAAATAAAATTCCGAACAAAGACTCCCAATCCTCTTAGATTTACAACTCAATTAAGGGGCTCTAAGAAACCCAAACAAAGTAGGAATCCTAGGGTTATCCAATTACAAGCATCCAAAATAAATAAGGAGTTTTACAATTATAATAAAACCTAAATTGCCATATAAAAATCAAGAAATTTAATTTAAACGATCAGATAATTAAATTCCTAACAATCTCTCCTTTGGCAATTTCAGGTAAATACAAAAATTCCTAACTACACCAGACACAATATCTTCATGCTTTAATCTTCCAAAAATCTTTATGCAAACCTTATTCAAGCAAACTTTTTTTTCTTCTTCTTCTTCAATTGACAAAATAAAAATACAGACCATATTTTCAAAAAGATCAAGTAAGTAGACATAAGAAATCATTATAAAAGCATTCCAATTCAATTCACAAGTGATCAAATTACCAAGAATCCCAAAGAACTCAAAAACTCATATACCATCTCCCATTTTTTGTGTATGGCCTGGAAGTGCTGCTAAGAAGCGCCATAGAGAAACATTGCAGTTTTAAATAAAATTAACTGCCGAGAGACTGCTCGAGCGCACAAGACACCGCTCGAGCACTTGAACATATCCTGAAGAAGCAACCTATGAAACTATTTTTCTTGAAAAACAGTGTTTATAAAACTCTCTTTTTCTTGAAAAAAATATTTTATGTTAATTTTTTATATATATTAAAAAAAATTAATAAAGCCAATCCTTTCGAGATCCAAACAAAAAAAAAATATAAATCATTCAACAAAGATCAAAGTTTTATAAACTTTCAAAACAAAAACGAACTTAAGATTAATGTAAGGTTTATATAGGTAGTTATTTTCTCAAGCATTACATTGCAAAAGCATATTTGGCGGCTTTCACACTAATGCGAATTAAAAAGTAAGGTTCATATAAGTAGTCATTTCTTCAAGTAATGTATTATAAAAGAGTGTTCTTAAAAAGAGGAAAGTGGTGGAGAGATATATCAAATGGAGGTGGTTGTAGACATCAATATCAATACAGGGATCTTACCATCATGATCAATCAAAAAGTATTCCTTAAAAAAATATTCAAGAAAGTTTCATAGAAAGATTTGAACTTAAGTGCGAAGTTCCTTCATTTGAAAAAAATAATTAAGTAGACTCAAAATTATAAATTTTCAAACTGCATATGAACAAAAACTAATAAGACATTTTTTTATTTTAGTTTATTCCACAGAAAAATAATTTACTCTACATTAATTGAGTTTTCCAAATTAAAGATCAAAAAAACTAATATATAAGAGGATTTTACCCAAGATAACGAAAATAACTTGGAGTCCTGATAAAGAATAATTTTTAGCAGAGGAATAATTAGATTTATTTATAGATGGAGTGGGTGTATAATATTGTTGTGATCTCATAGATTGTGATCGTCTTATTAATTGTGGAGTTTCTAATCTTCCAGATTCTTGAATAGATTCAGATCTTCTTGGAGGAAATTGTAATAATACAGATCCATTGAGAAACTCAATAATAGAATCAGGATTTGTTTCTGTTTGCATTGTTTGTAGAGGCATTATTTGTGACATATGCCAGTTATTATCTTGTTGGTCAGCTTCTTCTATTTCTTGCAATTTAATGACTTTTGGTGTAATTACTTGTGAGTGATTAAGATTAGATTAAAACATTATTGTAAATTGTAAATTTTAATATTGCTTCTATTCGTGCTAAAGTTATCAATTGAAAATTTTAAATTTTAAATCGAAAATTTTAAATTTTAAATCGAAAATTTTAAATTTTAAATTGTGACTTTATATTTGCTTTTTTGTCAGATCGAGGAAACAACATCTGGAAAATTTGAAACTTGCTTTCGACGGTTATGTCACGCGTTTCTTGCTTTTGGAATTTTGATGGGAAATTTTGTCAAAACTTTATTCCGCGTTGTCCGGCGAAAATTGCGGGAGAATGATAAGACTTCGACAGTCTTTTGAAATTTGGATTGGAGAATAAAAATGATATTTTTGAAAATAATTTTTAATTTGCTCATGGCTTCATAAGGAGGCAGAATCAAATTCTAAATTTATTCCAAAACAATCATCTTCGTTATTTTGGGTAAAATCCTCTTCAGGTTCTTCACCCAATAAATCTTTTTGAGCAATTTGAGACATAAATTCTTTTTGGATAGCTTTATTCAATGCATCCTTAGAATTTTTTAAGGACGGATTTCGATTAATAACTTTAGCACGAATAGAAGTAATGTCAAAATTTAAAATGTCTTAATCACTCACAGTTTAAAATATCTTGTTCAGATTTAGAAAGAACATTTATAGATAAGCCATTCATATTTAAAATTGCTTGATAATAATCATGTTGTGTATGACATTTATTGCAACATTGGTTATTGTTTTCTTCTTCTAGAGATTCATCACTAGATGTTATTATATCTTGATTTAGTTCTTCTAGATTTAAAGATTCATTAGAATTGTCAGATTCATAATTGGATTGAGATTCATCATCGTCACTTGGAGGATTTGAATTTAATAATAAATTACATAATTAATTCTTTAATTCGTCAGAACAAGTAAGTTCATTAATTTTTTGTTTAGTATATCATTTATTGGCAAAATGACCAAATTTACCATATATATATATATATATGTGTGTGTGTGTGGGCGTGTGTCACGCGCCCAAATTTCGGGTCACGTGAAACACCCATAAACAATTAAGATAGCACTTAACCCAATAATACACTCAATATAAAACATACATGCATTTTACATAATCGCCAAAAAGCTTATATTACACGGTGCCAACGTCAGAAAACATGTTACAGCATACATGTTCAAAACTAGCAAAAAGGAAGACTACAGCTCTTCCACCCCTCCAACAATCTTGGATCATCCTACATGACCAGTACCTGAAAAATATTTTAAATTCCACGTCGTGAGCCAAAGCTCAGCAGAAACTAGACAAGCATGCAGATTAAGCTAAAGATGCTAAGAAAGCGAGGTGTAGTTTTCGACTCTCTTTTCAGACTTAAAACAATTTGAAAATAGTTTTACAATACGACTCACGCGAGTCCCAAAGATAACAGATATATATGCAACACATGAATACATATCTAAACCGCCTCACAAGCCGCGACAACAGTTCTATAACAACCGAAAATAACTCATGCAAACCAATGCACCACGCCCAATGCACTATGAGCAATACACCCAACACATGTCTCTTCAGAACCTCATTTTTGTCCTTCAAATTCACACACACACACACACGTCTTTAAGATCACGTTTTTGTCCTTGAAACTATGCATATCATCCTAACAGATATCATGCCACAGTTAAGGAAAATCGGTAAAAACACAAACAAAGGTAACAACTATAGACTTTTGTCCATTACCATAGTCACCATTTAAGGCCTGCTCGGTAATGGAAAATTCTATACAAAGTTACAACAATGTAAACAACGCCATTCACGGAGGCAACCGACTTAATTTACGGGTTCACAACCTGAGGGCCCTAAGCACCCACCAACCACTTAGTTTACGGGTTCACAACCTGAAGGCACTAAGCACCCACCAACCACGTTTACGGGGATTAACTCGAAGGCACGTAGGGACCTACACAACCCGGCACCTCAGGACCACATTCCCGTCCTTCAGATACCCACATGCACACACACAACACAAGGATCATCTTGGGCTTTCACCGAAGGACCACTACCCCATCTAACAATTCTCGGGCTTTCACCGAAAGACCACTGCCCCATCTAATGCATGCCACCTATGCAACACATGCAACGCACAGAACCCATGAAACACACACACCACGCACGCAACCCGTGCAACATGCACTACATGCATCCACTCTTCAGAGCCCACAAACACATGCCTATAAAACTTTACGTTTTAAAGCATAAATCACATTACACGTAACAATACCAAAACCATGTAATTCATCTACACAAATCATACATAAATAAACTAGAGTTATAAGTGCACAAAGCTAGATATAACTTCACATCATGACGCCACCTTCCATATAACCCGATACGACATCACATGCCATGCACCTGTCATCCGTTTACCCGAACGACTCGTCCACACACTGGGACAACCAAACACGAAACTAAGTCTAGCCTGGAGGCCAACACCTAAACCATAAAACCCAGATTTTCACAAACCTACGTCATTTTCCAAAAAGAACCACGCGCCCTAAACATGCCCAACACAGCCATCGCAAACCCACGTCAACCACACGCACCTAACACAAACCCGATGGTGAATAAACACCACTCACCTAATCTTGCACCAACACCTATGTCTAACCATGCACGTTACCCAAGAACAACATCTAAATAAACACCCAATGCCACTACACGACCCCCGAAACCACAACACGATCAACCGAACCCCAAAACCCAACCACTGAATCACAAACACACAACACAACACCACATTCGACTAGACCCCAACCCCCAGTCGACTGAAAATACACTAAAAAGCCAAAAACCCAAACCAAAAACATTTCAATCGACTGACCTACTAGGTCCAGTCAACTGAACCCCAAATAGAACCTTCTCAGTTGACTGACTTTCCCAGTCCAGTCGACTGACCTCCCGAACTCAAGATCCAGTCGACTGACCATCAAGATCCAATCGACAGACCACCCACGGGAACTATTTTTAAGCCACGATTTCAACCCTCCAAACCTCGAATCAATGCCTCAAAATTCCCATCCAACACCCTCGGACATTCACATGCCCAAGCCTATCACCAAAATCACGAAAGAAACACCCGACACCCAATTCCATTCATCGAAATCACAAAAAAATGGTTTTAAACCCAAAACCTAACTTGATACAAAATTAGATCTACAGCAATCTAACTGTTAAAAGCACACCCGATTACACGTAGCACCCATATAAGACATGAGAGTCTAGAATCCTACCTCGGTGGGTTAAAAACTCGACGTCTCAAATCACGTGCAATACCGAGCTTCGTCGAAATAGAATTCTGTCAGGATGAATGCGTAGCCCACAGTGCCAAAAGCAAGGATCCACTGTTGGATCGTCGAAAACTGAGCCCTGAGCCCCCGAGAACTTATAGAGAAGGCAGAGAGAAAAAAAAAATTACTAGAGAAATTTTGAAAATATCTTTTGAAAATATATAACTCCAGATATTTATAGGCCTCCAAAATATCTCTCTTTTTTTTAATTTTTTAAATTCGCACCGCAACGCCTCACGGTCCCGAAAACCTGCCCCGCATGCATATCTAACCCCGATCATGCATCAAAATGCATATAAACATGCAAAATAAAAAATGGTAAACACGCGTCGAAAACTGCCGAAAAAGAAAACGGGTCAGGGTCTCACAACTCTATCCCCCTTGAAGGAACTTCGCCCCTGAAATTCAGCATAAGGTCAAAGGAAACAACCCCGTTGATCACAATCGACACCTATACTCGAGATGGTCAGTCAAACCATTCCTATGATATAGTCAAACAAGGTCAGGCATCCTAAACAATGGCTAACTATCTCAACGACATGGGATCTACAACTCACCCCAACCTCACATCATCACCAACCACAGCCTCATCACAACACATCACCCACAGAATCCATCATCAACTCCCAAACAGATATAATGACGAAACTAGCCCAAGGCCTGCGTACTCAAAAAGTACCTCTGCTCACTGAAGGCATAGCTGCATCATCCGGCTCGACTGGTGCCCTAGAAGAACTGGGAGCTATAAGGGCATACGCTCGGGATAATGTCGCTCTGCCCTGTCCACCATAACTCGACGCTATCGACTGTCGTACCAACTGAACTGAAGTTCCCCTATCTATCGCTTGGAAAGCCTGACCTACAGAATGCCACTATCGATCCTGCACAAATGAACCCTTTGGCGTGCCCACTGTTCTCGGCGTACTCTCTCTCTAGGGATAATCCCTACGAATATGTCCTGGCTAGCCACAGCCATAACAAATATGTGACTTCCTCCCCTGTGACTGAACTGATACCGAACCCTAGGACTACTTCAGCTGTGGACAATCCATTACACGATGTCATGGCTGCCTACATCAAAAGAAACGAAACTCATACTGCTCTGACCTTCCCATTGAGACTATGGGAGGTGAGGATGTAGAAGACTGTGGCTGATACAACCCCACTGGATACGAACTCGGACCAGACATCCGTTGACGCTTATCATTGCATCCCCAGGACTGTGCACTTCCCCGGTCCTGCTGACTCCTACTGTCTCTGTCTCTGCGTGTTTCGTTCAGAGTGTTTTCCACTTTCATAGCGGTTTCCACCAATTCTGTAAAAACATGCATCCTGAATGCTACCACTCGGTCTCTAATAGCGGGCCTCAAACCCCTCTCAAACCTCTTCACTCGAAATTCGTCAGTAGGGACAATCTCCAGTGTAAACCGGGATAAGCCAGTAAACTCAACCTCATACTCGACGACTGTCATCGTCCCTTGAGTCAGGAAAAGGAAGTCCTCTCTATACCGGTTCCTCAAAGACACAGGAAAGTATTTCTCCAAAAATACCTTCGTGAATGCCTCCCAAGTGCCTCCGACTATAGTCCTGGAAAACTTCCACCACATGTGAGCACTCTCCCTCAGTTGGAAGGCAGCAAAAGAAACCCGTAACTCATCCTCTTCAATCTGCAACGTGTCCAAGATCTTGGTGACCAGCTCCAGCCATTCAGTGGCTACCATGGCGTTGGGATCCCCAGAAAAGGTAGGAGGGTCCAGACGTCAGAATTCACCCATTGCGACCGTCGCCCTCAGTTCAGGTACACTCTCTTTCCCCATAGAGGCCTCAGCCAGCTGCCGAATGGAGCCGGCCATCTCACGCAACAGATCTCCATTAATAGGTCCTTGGGGTGCATTAGCATCCCCAATATCTAGGACTGGAATGTCCCTTCGGCCAAAACCACGGCCACGGCCTCGTCCTCCCCGCGTGGACATCGTGTCTATAGGAAACAGACAGAACATAAGACGCAGCACAGAACATGAACATAAACGCTAACCACATAAACATGCTAACACATAGCTATATACGTTCATGCTAAATGAAACCCCACATACCGAGGAGAACCAACAAGAATGACACGTCAATCTGGATAACCTACTAAGATTTTCTGCTAGAAATCACGTCAGCTAAATGTGTTTCTAACTTGGCTCCCAAGTTTGTTAATCCAAACGCCCAAAGGCAGGATTAATCAACCCCATAGTTCAACTCTCATGCTCACATATACAAATCATTCACGTATAACCCGGATGTTATCACATTCATGTTATCAAAACACCTAAACACATGCAGTCAAGCACACGCAATCAACCTCACACAGGATACACCCTCTTCCCACAGTTCTTAGGTATTCGAACCTAAAGCTCTGATACCAAGCTGTCACGCCCCAAACTCTGGGTCACGTGAAACACCCATAAACAACTAAGATAGCACCCAACCCGAGAATACACTCTCAATATAAAATATACATGCATTTTATATAATCGCCAAACGGCTTACATTACACGGCGCCAACGCCAGAAAACATGTTACAGCATACTGTAGACACCCTAATTTGACCCTGCCTAATCTTAGGCAAATCCAATGATGAAAACAGGTGGAATAGTGCCTTAGTATGATCCTCGGGAGGTGATCCAAGCTCGGTATTTGAACCAAGTCATTAAAAACCTTCAAAACTATTAAAATTGTACCAAACCATCGATAACTTGTTACCCAAGTCATTGTCAGAAGTGGCGACCGCCATGTTCATTGTGGCGGC